>NW_019104630.1:367085-401826 GCF_001995035.1 Momordica charantia
CAGTGATTGTGAAAATTACTGAATTTTTGCAGCTCTTCCCTGACTGTGCTCCCAATTCAGTTGCCTACATTCTTGAGTTATTGTCGTTACGACACTGTGCTGGTTGTCACTTTTATCGTGCAGAGGGTAGAGGTCAATCTTGGGACTCGGAAGGAAACCACATCGAAAATGTAAGGATTCATAACTGCAGTTTTCTCATTGTCATATTTCATGATGTGGATATTAATGCTGGTCATTAGAAAGAATAAGGCTTATATTTTGCCACTGAAAGGAATGAAGTGTTTACAAGCCATAGCTTTCAGTCATAATTGCTGTTTGCAAGCTCTCTTCATGATCAGTTTAGTTTTTTATTGCACGTTTGATAATGATTTCATTTTTAGATTTATGTTTTTAAAAATTATGCTTGTTTTCTCATAATTTCTTTATTATGTTTTGTACCTTTCTTCATCACACATCTTTTTAAAATTGATAACGAAAAAGGAAGATATAGGTGGTAGTAGTCGTTGTAACTTGTAAGCTTAGTTTTCAGAGAAAATAAAACTGGAAAACAAAATGGTTATCAAACTGAACTCAGTTTCTAAAACAAAAATCTAGTAAAAAATTTTGTTTCTTTTGAGTGGATAACATATTTTCATGGAACAATAGAAGTTACTTTTTTTCCTACATCACAGACTTGTAAATAGTGATTTAAACCGTAAACTCTACAAATCACAGAATCTCAATTTTTAAGAATGACTTTGAAACCATAATTCATTCAAATTTCTTTGAACAACCAGGCTCCTTTAGGTCCTCCTTTTGCACTTGTTCAAGGAACACTGGAAGTCCAAGGGATTCCATTTAAGAAGATTCCGACTGAAGTTTGCCCGTACATAAAGCGCGGTTCGGTAGCGTGGGTCGGTTCTGGACCAGAATTCTTCATAAGTCTTGCAAACCACCAAGAATGGAACAAAGTGTACACTGTGTTCGGTTCAGTTCTCCCAGAAGACATGGAGATTGCAGAGAAAATTGCTCAACTCCCTACCAAGCCCGACATTTGGAACAACATCAATGTCACCGTGCTGCAAAAACCCGTTTTGTTGCGGTTGAAAAGAATGAAGAAGAGTCATGGAAGTATGTGAACATGAATCGGTTTTGTTCACAGAATGTTGATTGAGTTTCTACAAGTTTTCTTTTAGATTTTTTGGACATTTTTTGTTGTTCCTCATAAAACTGTCATAGTTTTATACTCATAAGCTTTAGAAGAAGAAAAAAATTCATTTGTGCATTTGTTTGAAGGAAAGAAACAGTTGATTAGAAGCAGAGCAGATGCAGATGACAAGAAGATGTTTCAGATTGTTTTTTTTTTTCTATGGCAGATATTTATGATAATTTCAAGGCTGCGTTGTGGTTATGTATGATATTTATGTTTCCTCTCCAAGACTAAGTTAAATTACAAATTTAGTCCCGAAATTATTAGATGGTCTGTCTATTTTCTCCCCAATAAATTATCTGAACTCAAAGGGATCTTGTCTTACCATTAAAAAAATGGTTAACCATTTTAAATGAATCCATCCATCTCGTCGAAACGAAAAACTGGCAAATAAAATAATGTAACATGTCAAGTTGATATAGTTGTGTAGATAAAATACATTTTACCTTTTTTATAAAGTCAAAAAAGGATTTTTAAAGTATTTATTATATCAATAAACTTTTAATTTTGTTTATAATAAAACTCTAACTATTAGACATTTTTAAAAATTTAGCAAAATTACTGGATATTTAGCAAAATTACTGGGAGTTTAAATCTATTAAACACTTGGTAAAATTTAGAAACCTATTAGAAAGTTTAACATATAAATTAAAATTAAGTTTAACTTATAAATTAATAAATTTTAAGGTTAAAAATATAATTTGAACCAAAAAAAAAAATAGAGCTTAAATTAATCTTAAAAAGAAAAAAGAAAGAGAGAGAGAGAGAGTCTAAACCTAAACCTATAATTTTGGAGGAAATTGTGCTCCAAATAAAACCCTCCGTCGTCTCTCGAAACCAATTTCCCGGTTCCGTTACTTCTTCTCAGTCACCGGAGACAGCTGCCGGCTGACGCCCGGCCTTAACTGTTTCTCTCGTACAGAACACAAATCGTAGGTTCCTCGACGCGCTCAATCTCTTCATTCCTTTGTTTCGCTCACTCTCTGAATTTAATGGATGGAGGATTTCTCTTTGCAGCTAGAAGAAGCGAGGATGCAGCGCGCCAGCAAGGATCTTTTGTATTTGGAGCGGAAGAATTTATCCTCTTCATCCCTAGGTATTTATATTTGTTGGGTTTCTTCTGTTTTAGCCTATTGAATTATTAGTGATTGTAAGCCAAGTTATTGACTGTTTTTTTGTTCTAAATCAGAGTCCTCACTGCTAGTCTGTAAAAAGGACTCAACTTCCAAGCAGCCCTGTCGGAATGAAAAACCCATTACAAATTCGGCTTCAAAAAGCCAAGGTACATATTTCCCTTTTGAATTCAGTTTTCTTTTAAGTATGAAATCTGGACATGGGCATTGCATTTGTAATGCATTGACATTTAGCAGGGTTCAAACTGGGCATAGACATAGTTATTACGCTACTTAATAGCTGGTTGATATCCTATCTTGGTTTTCTCGTGGGCTGGAAATATATTGGTTGTTTAAGTGTAATTTTTTTTTTAGCATTTTCAAGTTGTGTTTTGTGTGCTCATACTGAATTGATGAGATACGACCCGCACGAAAAGTGTAACGATATGGGTACAATTTCGGAGAGATGCCCGGTGAAATAGACATGTCTTGTGAAGATGCGGACTAAGTCTACCTGCACATAGATAGAAAGACAAACTTTGTAGCACTATTGTGTCATTTGAAGGAACATATAGTGGTTGGAAAGTTACTAACTATATAACATTGTAGCATTGTTACTAAATATTACTAACTTTACAGCACTATTATGAGATGAAATATTGTGTTGTTTGTAGCACTGTTTCTAACTGTTTACCATGGTTTTTCGCCTGGAAACTTACCTCCCCCTTTTATGTCATTTGAAGTAAGCAATTTACTTTCTGAGTACAACATTTAGAACATAGAACATTCTGCATTGAATTTGAATATATTTTGGTGTTTGTTCCTTCTTGTGAGTTGCAAGCGCTGATCACTTCCTTTTCACTTTGGTGCAGTGTTGGGAAGAGTCAAAGACTTCTTAGGAGTAATATCAGAAGCTAATAAAAAGCTGCAACTGGATGCAAAGGTTTGCCACATTGACCAATTATTACCTAAATTTGAATCTAATCACGAATAGCTTTCGTAATTTTTAACCTATACTTGCTTGTTAATTGTCATAGGACAATTCTGAAAAATATGATATTGAAGCACTTGATGGCAATGAATCAGAAGTTATTGAAATGGTAATTTGCTCTTCCTTGTAATATTTTGTGGTTATGGTAGATTAGTTTTTATTATTCATAATATCATGATTTGATCTACTAAACAGGATTTGATGTTGGGTGTTGCCGATCTTCATACTCCTGAAGCTGTGGCTGCTGCTGAATCTGCAATAGTTGGTAATCAGCCGGTGATTCCTTTGACTTGTAGTAGTAGTAGTGAATCGGAGTCTGAAGAGAGTAGTGGTGATAGTATTAGCAGCGACGACGATAAAGATGACGATGACAAGGGTCACAATCAGAATAGTGACCACAGTAACAGATCATCAGTTAACTTCAAAAGATCCAAGTCCAAAAAAACCAGTCGTTCAAGTAAAAGCAAAAGAAAAGGTAAATCAATAAAGCGCCCGAAGATTCAAGAGCTCTCTTGAGAGCCATTTTTCGATTATTTGGTGTGTCAATATGGATGCCCCATTACAGTTTCAAGGTTTGGTTCACTGGGAGTATATGAAGTTTTCTGGGGCTTGCATAGACAAAATCACCAAGGTTGACCGCCCGCCGAGTCCTTTAGCAGCTCGGGTAGGCAGCAATTTTGCTCGAACTTGTGATTTCAAGTTATTTCTTCCTTCACCTTTTATCATGAGTGCAAGTGCTTTTGCTTGGGAGAGGGAATAGGTGCTGTTTTATACATTTCTATTTAGGAACTGGAATATAATTAAGTTGTTGGAATTTTCCTTGGTCAGTTTTCCAATGTTGTTTTTATACTTGATGTCTAATAGCCAAATTAAGAGATTTTTGTTCTTTTCATTTCACTAGAGCATGAACATACTCTCTTCTCTCACATATTGTCCTGGTTTTCGAAGGAGTAGTTCGGTAGTTTTCAGTTAAAATCGTGCTCAAGGGATTCTTCTTCTGGGTATGACAAGTTTGTTTTCATGGTAAGAACTGTTTGTCTGCAGAAATTCTTCAAGATTCTGTTTGTTTTGTGGGTTTCCTACTTTGAAATTCTTGCATTCTGATCAGTTTTTTTCTTGATAACAGTTGTGGTTTTGGATTTTGTTTCAACAAAAATTATCCTTTCAAGTAGTGAAGGGTGCAGAGAAATCTTTTCAGCCAACCATTTGCTTCCTGATATTTTGTTGTTCCTTTTTGAGTCGTGGGGGTTTTTTCTTCTTCTTAATGTTGAACCAATCTTGTCACAATTGGTTGGTGATGTGGAATTGTGTTATTGATTGTGCTATGTTTAGATTGACATTTCTCTTTTCAAGTTCTAGTCTCTAAATTTTTGTTAGATATTTAATCTTAGCATAAGAATTCTGCATAAGGAAATTATTTCGATCCTTGTAAAATTCTATTTTTGGATTCGTGAAGATTTTGAAAACTAATGTTTTTATCTTTTCGGCGTTTTCGGATTTTGAATTTGAAACTTTAAAAGTACAATTACATTAAAAAAATAACATTTCTTATTAATATATTATGTCATTTATAAATTCATTTCATTTTTTGTTTTAATTAAAATACTGGGATGTTAGAAAAAAAATTGAAACTTAAAATATGATATATTATAAACTATATAATATTGTAAAATAATAATTTTATAAAATTTATAACAAAAATATTAATAAATTAATTAATATTATTTTAGATGGAATGAAATTTTTTTTTGAGAAATAAATGAAATATTTAGTTAATAATTGTGCTAGTCTAAAAATATATTACCCAAACCTATTGAATAATTTTTCAAATTGAGATTCATTTTATTGCATATTTTCTTTCTTAAACTTTTAGACTTGGATTTTATTAAAATATTAATATACTAAATTTTTAAAAGTGAAAAGGAATAAAAATAAGCTTTTTAAAAGTTAAAAGTGAAAGGTAAAAATATCAAAATAAGATATAGATTAATATTTTAAGTAAAAGAGGACAAAATAATTCCGTTGTCACAATAATAAAGGGTTAAATTATAAATTTAGAATTTCAATTCAATTTATATAATTTTAAAATTTTCAATTTAATTCTCGTACAATCAACTAATACATATTCACTCAAATATAAAATATTGTATGACAAAAAAAATTAAAAAATTATTAATACGATAACAATATAGATAATTTGTGAAGTTTAATTAAATTATAGTGACAAAATTGAAATTTTTTTAAAGGGAGGAAATTAAAGAAGAAATATGTAACTTTTTAACCCTAAATACACTAAAAATAGATAATAGAGATTCCTACGTAGGAGGTATCCTCAACAAAATTTATACGCCTTTGAGGCCATTATCCAGTTCACGACAACCACAGTTCAGAATTTTCCGGCGACCGGAGACACACAAAATCAAAGAGAATGATCATCTCCGGCTCTGCAAATCTCTCTGCTGCCACTTCCTCCGCCCTCTCTACAACACCCGCCGCCAAATGCTTCCCTTTCAGTCCACATCTCATCGCCGCCCCCACCGGCGCCGCCGCCAGGTTCTTCCGGACCATTCCCTCGGCTATTTCTTCTTCGTCTTCTTCCACCCATGTCGCTTCCGGGTCCCTCAATTGGGCGCCTGAGTCTTGGAAATCCAAGAAAGCCCTCCAGCTCCCCGAATATCCGGACCCAGATGAGCTCGAGTCCGTTCTTCGCGTTCTCGGGTCTTTCCCGCCGATCGTCTTCGCCGGTGAGGCTCGCAAGCTCGAGGAGAGCCTCGCGAAGGCAGCCGTTGGTGAAGCATTTCTGCTTCAAGGTGGGGACTGCGCCGAGAGCTTCAAGGAGTTTAATGCGAACAACATTAGGGATACGTTTAGGGTTTTGCTCCAGATGGGTATTGTTCTTACGTATGGCGCCCAAATGCCTATTATAAAGGTTCATTTCTGTGGCATTCTTCTGTTTCCCCTTCGCTTTTTGGTCAATTGCTTCAATGATAGAATGCTATTACTTTGATTTTTTTATAAGATTATCTCTGATTCTTTGATTTCTCTTTCTCTCTCTTTCTCTTTCTGTCAGTTGGGAACTTTTTTATGTTTTCAATCTCCGTTTTTGGACATAGTTGCAGAGGAAAGTCACTGTCCCACATCATTTCATTCATATTTTACTACACTGTCAGATGAGATATTGTGATATATCGTACATGCACTGTAACTTTTTATGGAAGATCTTGCACATGGCTCCACCTATATATCCAAAATTTTAGAATTTGGAACCTCGTTCTTTCTAGTCAAGCCAATCAGCGTCGGGGTGAGGAGCAAGATTTTGCATTATAACTTTGTTTTTATGTATATAATCTTTCCATTCTAAAAATTTTTAGGGGTGAAAATTAGAGAAAAACTACATAAACAAGTGTTTTATATATACTTTTTGAATTTTGACGAGGGGGAGGGCTCCCCCTCGGTTATAATGTAAAGGGTAAGAAAAGTTTGAGATTGGAATTTGTTTGATGTGAATTTTATCAACCAACTATGTTGACAGGTAGGAAGAATGGCTGGACAATTTGCTAAGCCTAGATCAGATCCGTTTGAGGTCAAAGATGGTGTAAAGCTTCCGAGTTATCGCGGAGATAATATCAATGCAGACGCTTTTGATGAGAAATCGAGAATCCCAGATCCTCAAAGATTGGTTAGAGCGTATCTCCAATCTGTAGGCACATTGAACCTTCTTAGAGCATTTGCTACTGGTGGATACGCTGCAATGCAGAGAGTTTCTCAATGGAATCTTGACTTCGTTCAACACAGTGAGCAAGGAGACAGGTACTTATTATGAACCTCATCTCTTCCATCTCATAATTTATGTTCTTCAATGCGAATTTGAACTTGTCAGCTCTTCCTACGTTTCTTGTTTTTTGTATAAAAATAATTTCCAGTGTATAGATGAATAATATTTATTTTGTAGAATTAGTATACTTCTCAAACTGATCCATGTGATCTAACTGATTAGTTAACTGGAATCGTTGTGTGGTATAAATTCTTTTTGCCTGTGAAATCATCAAGTAATTTACTTATAATGAAGGAGTTTCTTGGTGGTAAGCACTTAGGAATGTTAGGAGGTCTTATGTTTGAGCCCACATGTTGAAAACTCAAAAATCTAAAAAATATTTGCCATCTCAAAGCATCATCAGGATTAGTGATGGATGGACCGTGTATGTAGAATGTAAGGAGTGGGGCCAAATACTCTAGTTAGAACAAATAATAGAAGTTCTAAATGAAAATTATCTTATTTGGGGCAGGTATATAGAACTTGCTCAGAGGGTAGATGAAGCGCTAGGATTTATGGCAGCTGCTGGAATTACTATGAACCATCCTATAATGAACACAGTTGATTTCTGGACTTCTCACGAATGCCTTCACCTACCATATGAGCAAGCCTTGACAAGGGAGGACTCTACAACCGGCCTCTATTATGATTGTTCTGCTCACATGCTTTGGGTTGGTGAGAGGACCCGACAGTTGGATGGCGCACATGTCGAGTTCCTGCGGGGTGTATCTAACCCTCTCGGCATTAAGGTACCTAACAGCTGCTATTATCCTGGAATTTGGATTCAATGACATCATTGTAATGCCCTCTTAGATTTTAACCAGTGTTCAGTCATTGATTATTTGATTACCGACGAGATATCCAACATTAATACCTGTCACTGCTGGTGTTCGCTGACTTCTTCGAAACTTGTGTTGGTTTTTTGTATTAATTGATTGAATAAGGGGATTTAGCATGAGCCTGCAAGAAGATGATATATTGCGATCAATACTTTTGATATGAAGTGCTTGATCAATTCAAAATCTGGGAGGTATCGTGCTTGAATGTGTTTTTGTGAGTCATGGTGCCCTGTTGCTTTTGAAAATTTTCTTTTGTAGGTTCCCCACCTTATACACCAGTTCTTCTAATCATCTTGATGTAAGTTTCGATTTGTTTCGGTCCTTGTATCTGTGCTTGATCAAGTCTTGGCTTTGTTATGCAGGTAAGTGACAAGATGGATCCATCGGAGCTCATTCGATTATGTGAGATTTTAAACCCTCACAACAAACCTGGACGCCTTACAATAATCACCCGAATGGGAGCAGATAACATGCGGGTTAAGTTACCCCATCTAATCAGAGCCGTGCGCCAAGCGGGGCTTATCGTCACATGGGTCAGTGATCCCATGCACGGCAACACGATAAAGGCTCCTTGTGGTCTCAAGACTCGTCCATTTGACGCAATAAGGGTAAAAACTTGTCTTCCTTATTTATTTCTCTTTCAAAAAGGAAGAACTTGCCTTCCTGTAAGCATGAATCACAGTTTCCTGGTAAGATTGATGTCAATGTTGTCTTTTCGTTTTACTTAGGCCGAGTTAAGAGCTTTCTTCGATGTTCATGAACAAGAAGGGAGCTACCCAGGAGGAGTGCATCTAGAAATGACTGGACAAAATGTAACGGAGTGCGTTGGGGGGTCGAAAGAAGTGACTTTCGATGATCTGAATTCTCGCTACCATACTCACTGCGATCCAAGACTGAATGCTTCTCAGTCACTGGAGTTGGCCTTTGCAATATCCCACAGGTTGCGTCGGAGAAGGGTGCAATCTAAGCCTGGCCTTCATGGGGGACCTACAGAAAATGGGTCTGTTGCTTAGAATCTATCTTTCAGAATATGTTCACAGTTTGCATTGTCATATCTTTTTTTTTCTGTTGAGGTTATAAACTTTTGGGCGGCAATGTAATTTGTGACCCTTTTCTTCTGATGTTTGAATGTTTGCCAAAGCCGAATCACATCTCAAAAGCAGCATCTTTCAAAATTCAATTTTGCTCATGGTTTGAGAGCATGGCCTAATGATATAGCTATGGCCAAAAGTAACTCAAATATGGTTATAGAAAAGCATGGTTGTAGAAAAGCGATCCTGAAAAGAATTAGGTTTAAATACTATTTTAGTCTTTATACGGGTAGATTTACAAAGCTTCATTTTGGTCCCAAACGTTCTTTTAGGTCCTTATACTTTTAATCTTGATTCATTTAGTCATAGTATTTTCAAAATGTTCATTTTGGTTCCAGTACTTTTAAAGAGCGACTATATTTGTAAAATTTGAACATAAATTTTAGATGCCAAAACCTTTTAATATAAATTTAAGAGAATACTTTATATCGTTAGGTTACTGGGAGAGTCATGATCTTTTCTTCAGGGATAAACATTTCTTCTTGAAATAATTAGCTTCTTTTCTTCAGGGATAAACATTTCTTCTTGAAATAATTAGCTTACAACTTCTTCAAGGGCATCTTCATTCAATGGATCAAACTTTGACTTCTAGGGAACATTTCTTCTTGAAATAATTAGGTTAGAACTTCTTCAAGGGCATCTTCATTCAATGGTTCAAACTTTGACTTCCGGGGAAAATATCTCGTATTCATAACTTTTGATACTTACTTCGGATTTAAAGTCTAAATCAATTCCGGATGTGTTTAGGAGTGATTTTGACATGTTGATCTCATATTGTGTTTTGTCTTCTCGAAAAGTATGTGGAAGATGGATCATCACCTATAAAAGACCCTTTTTTCTCAAAAATATTAAAGAATATGCATCAATATAGGAGTTCTTAATATCTTTAATACTTTTTAGAAGAAGACATTTTTTTACCTATGGAAAAAAATTCTAGTAAAGAAGTACTATACTCTCTCACGTTAACACAATAAATAGAAGAAATGAACCATAATTTATTTTTAATACATTGCTGATGTTGCAGATAAATAGAAAGGAATATGGTATTCCCTAGTTCCGTAGTACCAGAAACTTTCCTGAACATAGAGTTCACCGTGGGCGTTATTTGACTAGGGAAATACATGCCTGGCTTGGTCATTAAATTTGGCCAATGGATCATTACTTCTCTCTTTCATGAAAGAGTGTCTCGATTTGAGAAGGCTCATGCATGTCCTCCACAATTAATCCTATTCCATTCTTTTCAACTTACCCATTTACACTACTTTGAATGGTCAAAGGTTTTGATATCGCATCATCATATTTAATATTAACAAAAGAAAATAATGGCCCACAAGAGACACTTCAATTGGTACTTGGTCATATCATGCTAGAGGTCTTATATTCGAACTTTTTTGTGAGTTTAATACAAAAGATTCTCAATATCTCATAGGTTTTGGGCTTGGACGAACGCGGATGCTCCTAGACATCGGGGAAAAGCTCCAACTCTCGGTTATTAAAAAAAATAGAAAAAAAAAGTATGAAATAATAAGTATGGTCCATAGGCATATGTAACTTATGCACTTCAAGCATCCAAAAAAGAATAAAAAACTATCATTTAGAACTAGCCTATGTTAAATGGTTAAATTTGAAAATTTAAGGATTAAATAAAACTTCAACACAAACGTCACATAGATCAGAGCATGATCTTTTACTATTTTATGGTTATAATTCAGTCTCATTCATATTGATCTTAAGAGATTGAAGGATATAAAACATTAGTTTTATTCAAATCAAATGGGTCTGCAGTGTCAAATGCACTATTTCATTTGAACAATCTAAATCCTACCGGTCATATGATAGTAATCTCACAATGTTACATTAACACATTACTTGTGATGAAGAGGGTTTCGGTTCATGTCCTTGTACAATAGATAGCGACTTCGTGTTTTCCCGAGCGCAGCATACCTGAAAATATCATAGAAACCCGAACCCAAATGGTTTATACTATATTGAAACGAGAATGAATCAGAAGAAATATTAACATAAATGCATTTCACCAACCATTGTGGTACAAAGGGAGCCATCCAAATGGCATCACCAGCTTGAATAGGGTACCTGCAAAAACAGTAACAAGAATAAGAACAAATGGCAATGTATACTTCCAACAACCTTCCATTTTTCTTTCGACTCAAGCCAGCTCCCACGCACCTTGATTAATTTAATAGAACAATCACCTGACCTACACATTTCGTTATCAAAAAACTCCAGGATTTTAATAATCAATCCTAACTAGATAGTCACCATGGAGTTTGAACCTATTATCTCGGAGTTATTTTACTTTTTCCATGATCATTAGGTTAACCCATGGAGGCAAAACCAGCTTTCCGGTTATCAAAATCAAATTAAGAAGCCTAAAATCAAGCTTAAAATATAAAAGCTATACCATATCTTACATTTCAAATCCATGGTTCTTATAACTTCTTCATTCTGTTTGGTGCATAAAGATTCATTTGTAATAGACTGAACCTTGTGATGAATGGATAATGTCAAACCAGTTTCAAGCTTGTATGTATAAAAGGCTTTCAGAAGAACCCAAAGTAAGAAAAATGCTGGTTTCATAACGTTATTTAAAGATTTGAATCAGAGGGTTTACCAGCTATCACCCAAGCGATAAATGCCTTGACCCTCTAACAGCAACAAACCATGCTGATTATAGTGAACCTCCTGCCAACCATTTAACAAAAATGTAATCAAGAGACTTGAACTGGAATAACTACTCAAGCCATTTCTTTATGTTATAGCTTATAAGGTATAAGGCAAGGACAAATTAACAGGGCCTCAGTTTATAAGGAATGTATTCTTCTACGAATGACGTATAAATTGTATAATACAACGGAAGTTGCAAACCAACCAAGTCTAATAAATGCAAGATTTGAACTTAGATCGTATTACCTTCACGTTAAGAAATTCTCCAGGTTCGAAATCCATGATCTGGAGGGCAAAGATATACACGTCGAACTATGAGAAAGCTCATTATCAAGACAGAAGAACCGAGGTTCAAAATGCAACTCATAACTTACATGGACATTGAAGTCATAGGGCATGGACATGGGAAGGAGCTTCCTAAGTTTAAAGACCTGGTAATGTGATGTAACACAATGAAAAACTTTGAAATATACAATAATTAGGTGACATAAGAACATATCTAACAAGATGGTAAGAATAACTATTTGTTCCATCTCCAAGGATAATTTATTAAATTTTGTGAGTTTATATCTATTTAATCAATTCGCAATATCTGAGTTCTTGTATCTTTACTTGTAACTTTTCATATTATCAATGAAAGCTTTTGTTTCCTCCTCGAAAGAAACTTTAACCGTCTTGAAGCAAAGGAGACAAATCCCTAACTAACCTCACCGGGGGTTTCAAGGAGGGGCTGCTTGTCCGTCGAACCAATGATCTGCTCGGTGAGATGATTCTCAAGAGAAGCATACCTAATCCCAAGAGGACATCCTAAAAGTCATGACAGGTGAACTTTTCATAACCCAACTATTAACATGTTATCGAAGCATCTCCTACTTCCACATTGTTGATGTAAATGACGCATGTGAAACTGATAAATTCTTAGAGCATTGGTTTCAGGGGAAAGAGTCTAAACGAGCATATGCAAATAGTTATTATGGACTGGAGTGAAGATGAAGATGATCAAGCACACATATGAAGCCACTCAATAATTTATATATTAGAAGAAAACTTGCTCCTCATTAGTAAGGAGACTCCTCCTTACTTTTCACTATGGTCTAATTCTACTGGATAAAAAACTTTGATGGTATCTACTTATTTGTTAAACTTAATACAAAAAACCCAATAAAAGTAAAACAACCACATAAGGAAGTACATAGGAGCTTGTCTTTACTAGTGAGGAGGCAAGTTTTATTCTTATAGATAGAGACATACCTTCTCTCAAACACCACAATAGTGGCAGAAGAGTCGCACTTGAGGAAATGATCGAAGTTTGGAGGTAGATAAGCAAATGAATCGACCTGCATTTCACATATCACAAATATTGTCAAAATTATTCAGTAATTATTATACTGCAGGAGCAACTTCACCCAGCAAACAAAATTATCAATCAGAAAAAGAGTATAGGCAGCTAGCTATCTATAAAGTACAAATCACTGTTTCCCATGAATTAAAGTGAAAGCATCTATATATTTTTATTTCAATCTACAAAACTCATTGTACTATACTTGTCTATTAACTTCTTCACAAGCAAGCAACAAGTACCCAGTCTTCATGCTGCCCACTGACCAGACATCAAACAGTGCAGTGAAGAGGAGGAAACTTTTTTTTTTTTGGATAAGAAACCTTTTATAGACAAGATCAAAGCACAAAAACAGCCTAAGGGCAGGGGGAAGAGCTTCCCCCTGCCAACAAAATACTAAAGAATAGCTCTCCAATCTTGCATAATCATTGAGATGCTAGCTATAATTATAAAAGAATTTTCTGTGTCTATGACACCACCATGGAATGTGTAACTGGGTGGTATTATAAAAAATATCAAAAGAGGAAGACTTATCTTCAAAGATTCTATAATTTATTTCCAACCAAATATTCCAAATATCAAAAAGGAGTAAATTAAATAAAGAGCAAGAAATTAAATAAGAAAAATAAAAGACTTCCAGTTCAAAAATATATCTTGCAAATGATAATCTTCAAATAGTTTGGAAGAAGAACATCACGTGCTTGTTTGGGAAACTATTTCCAATATAGTTTTCTGTTTCTGTTTTCAAAAATTGTGTTTAGATTAACTCGTTAAGGTTAATAATGTTATGCATATTGAAATCATCACAAACCTATGATCTTAGAAATAACAAAACATAATTTGTTCTTAAACAAAAAGTAGGTCATCCTTGAGGATGCACAAAAGTAAAGAAAAGGGAAAACAAACAAACTTTTAAAAACAAATTATCGAAACCTTTTTCAATTGAACTTTATTTTAGAAAATACAAATTGTTCCGAAAACAATCCCTAAACAAACATAAGTATTCAGACATAACAAGCAGGGCGTTGTACTTGTATAAAGGGAAATGGGCCATATAATCTTAACCAACAAAGCAAGCATTAGACGCCAAAAAATGATGTGAACAAAAAAATAGACCATTCTGTCTCACCGTCAGTTTCTCACTGATACCAGTCGAATTGGTAAGCTTTACTGCTCCTTGAACAACAAATAAAAATCTAGTAGGAATACCATAGAAAAAAAATTAGAAATGTCAATCACATAATAAAAATATTAAGCAAATATCATTGAATTCTCGGTGATGGGACTACATGTAGAAAGCAAACGAAAATACACCTCTCAACATTATATGGGGGCAATCCTGATTTTGATTTCTCTGCAGTTCATGGAATAAAAGGAAATATAAACAACATATTATGAAATTACTCGTGTGGATTAATATGCGTATTACATAGAGAGTTTACTGCAAAGTTTAATCAGACCTTGCATTTGCGCAAGATACATCACAAAATGTGAACCAAGTGCTGGTGTGATTAAATATGCACCCAGTGTATTAGTCCTGTGAAAGTAAATCCAAAAACAATTACAGATCTTGCAAATAATAATAATGCGAATGATCAAAAGTGAGATAAAATCCAATCTTACCAATCTGGTAGAGGACTAAACACTTGACTTTCTGGTGTTATCAAGGCATGATCCCTTTTGTAAACACTACGCGTGAAACCAGGCAAATCTGCAGACAATAATCGTGTGAAGTCAAGATAGTAATATGTTTTTATTGTAAATAATTCAAACCAAACTCCCAAAAGAACATGTTCTGTTTTACTTTTACACTCTCAAAAAAATAAACTGTTTACCAGCATATAAATATTAAACTTTATTATCCAGTAATCGCCTAATATTGATATGTTAATGTCATGGCCAAAATGTTGTCGAGACATCTCTAGAGCTCTGGTTAGATGGGTTTCTACATTTCATTTCTCTTGAAAAAGGTTGCTTGGTTTAAGCAAGTTCTATCACTTTCAAACAGTAATTACCATTTTCATGTCATGGAACCAGAGAGCATGTCCAATCTCTGTCTCCAATCTTGTATCAGAAAAGCCAGAGGGTATTTTATATACTAAGACATTTCAACAACAGACTCGCATAAGATGAGTTTAATGCTTAATTTGACGCCCAAATTGAGTACTTTAAGGTCAAAAACCACATTTGGTCCCTATCATTAAAGTAACAATTTGGTCCATTAACTTTATTGTGTAACAATTTAGTCCATGTGGTTTAAAATTCATAACAATCTAGTCCTTGTAGTACAAAAATCTCATTAAAATGTGTGATATCATGTCTTAATCATTAATTCGTTCATGGACCAACCGTATTTTTCAATGATTAGGTCGTGACATACTAAAAGTCAATACTTTACCTTAAAATTTTTTTACTATGAAACTAAATCATTACACACTCAATTTCATGGACTAATTCATTAAAGCTTCAAATACTAATCTTTTATCTATTAAAGTTTAAGGACTGAATTCTTCAGGGAAAAGACCCACTTCCTGAGAATAATGGTTTTTCATCCTGTCTTTGGAAAAGTTCATTTTCACGCAAACCACCTTTAATCCATCACAGAAATTCACCAACCTTGCAAATGGGAAGGAGAAAGCGTGGGATTGGTCACTTTAAAATACAAAGGCTTCGAATCCGCATCCCAGTCGATAACGGAGGGCGCTGAACAGAACCCTTCTCCACCAAAAGCAACTCCGAGCAAACCTGAAAAGGAAATTACAGTAACACAGCCGCATTGCTAATTGAGATTTCCTAATTCGATATACAGCGTATTTCTCAACTTTCGAAACATGAGTTTCGATCCGCCATTTTTTAGAGCACGCTCAGGAATCAAATGGGGGGAGAGGAGATTGTAGAGAGAATTTAGAGATGGATTACTCGTAGTGATGAAGAGAATGAGAAGAGATGCTCCATGCGAGTGTGCTGAGAAGCTCCACATAACGAACGGGACGATGGATTTGCGCTCTGATTCTGAAGTACCCGCCTCCGCCCACCGCCTCGCCGTTTGTTGAACTCCGACGCCTTTTTTTCTCTCCGGTTCAGGGTGGATTTGAAGAAACTGGTCACTCTCATGGTAGTGTTCTCGATTGGATGCCGAAGGTGGAGAAATGGCGGCTGAGGTCCCACTCGCTCACTGGGCGATCGACACGTCGTAATTTCTCTCTTTAGATTATTAAAACGTTTGTTATATATATATTTTTTGTTTTACAACATAACGAAGATTAAACCTCCAAACCTATATTAAATTAACAATATATTTGAGCAAACACAAGCATAATTTAGTGTAATTGATATTTTATTTTTTAAGTTGAAGTTTCAACCTAATTATCTCAATTTGTTATATTAAAAATAATAAAACAATATATCTTAACCATCAATATTTATATTCTGTCTAACACATATTTAAGTAGTCAATACATTACTATACTCTAACAATGCATTTAACTCGTGATAGCTCACAATTTTAATTTTTTAAAATTTGAATTCGTGTCCAATGGTTGGTTTATTGAACTTAAAAAAGTGTCTAATATTAATATAACACTACGGACCTACAAATTCAATGGTGTATTTAATGGGTTATTAACCATAATAATAAAAAAAAAACTAATTGGTGCTTAACTTTCAATTTTGTGTTCGATGAGTCATTGTTAACTCGAACATAACTTAACTAGTTAATTAAGTCATTGCCAACCTGAGCTCAAGACATGCATCCCGATCAAAATATAGTGTGTTATATAGTACTCACCCTCGTATGTTGATGTACTAACAAATTTGTTAATGTATTACATATTTGTGAAGGTTGGATATTCAAATATCTATTGTCATACTTTTTAACTAGGCAATTGTTTAATGTGTGATTGGACTATAATACATTGAGAAAAAATAGTTCATTTATTTCATGCACACTAACATTCAATGATCTCTTGTAACATGAAATGAAAGCTAAGAACTTAGTAGAGATAAACATAGTTTAAGTGGTTAAAAACAATGAACAAATCCGTGGATAAAGGGAAAGATCTTTTACCCTTTTGTATTTTATATTTCAATGATGTGTATTACAAGAGTAACAAAATATACGACAAGATAGTACACATGTTGAATGGTGGGAGGAGAGAAATAGATGAAAGAGTAACAAAATTTGTTAGAATGGAACAATCTACAACATGCTTAGGTAGCCCATGGTTGCTTAGGTAGCCCAGGGTTGTGGAGGTGGAGTATTCTCACTGAGTTGACTCAGTTCCTTTACCTCCCCCCTCAAATGAGAGGGGAGGTCAACGATATCGAGTTTGGAGCACAGATAGTCAAATTGAGAATGTGTGAACGGTTTGGTTTGACAATCAGCTACCTGATCATACGATGGTACATAGCGAACAACTAGTTTACCTTGAAGAACTTGGTCACGAATAAAGTGCACATCAATTTCAATGTGCTTGGTATGGGCATGAAAGACCAGATTGGAGGCAAGCGATCTCGCACTGATATTGTCACGCCAGAGGACTGGAACCGAACAAAGTGGGTAGCCAAGTTCACTTAAAAGTTGCCGAAGCCAGAGAATCTCAGTAGAAGCATGAGCAAGAGCCTGATATTCAGACTTCGTGCTGGAACAAGCCACTGCGGTTTGCTTTTTGGATGACCATGAGACAAATGTATTCTCTAGGAACACAATAGACAGCAATAGAACTTATGTCATCAACATTCGATTGCCAGTCAGCATCTGAAAAGGTTGAAATAGACAAGTCATCACTGGGACGAATTAAAAGCCCCATGTATTTAGTCCCACTTAGATATCATAGAATGCATTTAACCGCCTGCCAGTGAACATCAGTTGGTTGTTTTAAGAACTGACTTAGATGGTCGACAATATATGTAATGTCAGGATGGGCGTTGGTCAAATACTGAAGAGCGCCAACCGTGCTTCTGTAGATATAAAGGTCTGATAAGGGTTGGCCATCCGAGACAGATATGTGTGTACCCATAATAGAGGGAGAAAGAGCAGGTTTTAAGTGAGACATATTAAGCTTGTGCAGTAGGTCATCGACATATTTAGACTGAATAAGCAGAAGCCCATACTCCACACGTGAAACTTGAATACCAAGGAAATAGGATAAAGACCCTAAATCTTTCAGAGCAAACATTTTATCCAAAGAAATTACAAGCTCATTCATCAAATGATTATTGTTGCCAATTAAAATTAAATCATCCACATAAATAAAAAGAAGGAGAGTATCAGTACTATGATTTGTAACATGAAATGAAAGATAGGAACTTAGTAGAGATAAAATTGGCAATATAAACATAGCTTAAGTGGTTAATGGATTATTTTTAAAGTCGTGAAACAAAAAAAGTCAAATAAATTATTTTAAATAGTATGATTTGTAACATGCTAGATTATTTTATTTTATCTTATTTGTATGGGTTATAATGAAAAGCAGTCAAATAAGTAACACTTCTATTCCAATTGATTATTCATCGTAAGTAAATGGGGCTCGAATGGAATTGAGGTTGTTATCAAGTAAAATATAAGTGCCGCTCATCACAATGTTCATCCAAACATGTAGCTCAGGTAAAAGAATAATCATAAGAAATCGAGTGCACCAGTAATGTGGCCGATCACACATGGACATCTTGTATGAAGGATAGTCAGCGGGCCAGACACCGACACCTTGTACCCAAATTGCAATGGCTTCAGATGATCACCATGACAATTAAAAGACTATAGGTGGTCATGCATGCCACGATCGCAATATGTGACCTCCCTGTCTACAACCATCTCATTTGAATACACTCGTCCTCTCTCCACATATGAGAAAGATAGCAACCCTTATGAAAAGTATGTTGTCTTTCTCTACCCAACTCATTGTGAGAATTTGACATAGACTCTCAAACATACTCTTTCACTATTGAGATTACTGTCTTGCTACTATTTTTGCTCTATACCCGTTTGCTCCCAATTTGAGTTATAATTCAAGAGTGCATTTGTCAAAGCACCATAACATGTTAGACTTATGTGTGCATGCACGTTAACTTATAGATGGAGATGTACGTGACTCTTCTATAGAATGCACCACAAAAATTGACATCAACATATATTTTTATTGGTTGGGAAGCTGATACAAAGGAAAATATAATAAAAACTTTGTATATTACGAGCCTCGTAGTTATTATATCGGTTTATAATCAATACTTCATATTATAGAAATATTATATTTTGTATGAAATCTTACGAAGTTTGATTATTTTAGACTGTTTGTTTCCATTTTTTTGGTTTAACGTAAAAGCATATTTCAAATTATTATTATATTCCAAATGATAACAAACCACCAAAATTTATTATGATTTGAAATCATTAAAAACAACTCAAATAAATAAATAGATCCTATAGTTAGAAGGTTAGAATATTTCACCACACTACTCAACTAAAAGGAAAAATAATAGCCAACTAAACTGACAGTAGAATGAAAATCTTCATTTTAGACGAGGAAAATAAGACTTACTCCCACTCACGTGCTTGTTACAATCTATATCCAATCTATATCAAAGTACCAAATATCTAGTTTTGGTTCCTTGTTATCTTAGATAGCCATCAACATCGTTTCGACTCCCTTATTTTCATCGTAGATTAATTAGATTTAAACACCTATTTTCAATCAAATGGCTGTGAATTATAAAAAAAACAATAAAATACAAATTTATTTATTTATTTTGTTATAAAATTTAGATTATATTATTTGTTAGATTTTTCTCATTTATGAAAAAAAGTAAAGAACCCTATCAACCTTCTTTATAAGGGAAAAAAAAAAAAACTGTCAACAGACATCAAACAAAGAAGGTGGCGGGGAGTGCATTTTTAGAGGGAAAAAGGAAAAGCAGCAAAAACAAAAACCCTAGGGTTTATGATTCGGACCGTTTGAGTTGAAAGCTTTCGGATTGGAGCCATCATCCAAATTTTCGTGGAGATGTTCAACAACAAGAGCTTTTCCATGGCCTCTGTTTCGGGTTCATTGTCTGAAAGCTTTCGGAAAGTGCCTCCAATGGCAGTTCCAGCTATCTTGGATTGCCTTTTAGCTTCTACCGGGTTATCCCCATCCGAGCTTTTTGCTTCGCTTCTCGACACTTTTCCGAACAATATTGATGTACTACTCTGAAAAACCTCACTTTGTCAATCGCAATGTAATTTTGGTTTGTGAATAATGCAGGCAAATACATGTGTGCTATTTGATTTCCGGGGCAAATAACTTCATAATTCACATACGTGTGTTTGATATGTATATTTATGTATGCATGTAAACTGTATTATACATATTTATTTGTATATGTATGTAGCATCTATATATGTTTTCGGTTTGTTTAGTAATCCCTTTAACTTGAACTAGAGGATGGTTGTTATTCCACAACTATCAACTTTAGTAAGAAGGAAGGTCGGAATTGAACCAGAAAAGAGATTTGATAACTCAATAACTGTCTAATAATGGGCGAAAATGACATGGGCTGAAAGATAATTGAAGTTGCTGCCTAACCTGGGTAGTTGTTTTCGATAGGATGTCACCACGAAGGAGGGAAAGCTCGATCCCGATCAATGTAATTACCTCACATCTCTGGTGTGCGCGCTGTGCCACATACTTAAAAAAAATGGTCAGTTATCATCTGCACTCATATTTTCCCAAATAATTGTCCTTTTTAATCTGCATACCAGGGATCCTGTATTAGAAAATGAGGGATGTCAGTTGTTTCGTATTCTATGATTTATATATTACATTCCATTAATGACAACTATTCAGTCAAAATTCAATTTATTTATTGGACATCTGTCAAAAAAGAAAAAAGTAAGGGGGGGGGGGGATTTTACATATCTTTGTGGAGGTGTGCCATATATTTTGTTAGGGTTTCTTTTGGGTCTAAAGGAGAAGTTCAATCAATCCTTTTTGTTTCCTACACATCACAATGATTTAGTGTGTTTGAATACTGTGCTTTTTTACACGAGAAGTTTTGTTTAACAATGACCTCTATCCAAGCTGACTAATGTGCCCTATTACTCTGGCAACTAGGATTAGTTGGGTAGAATGTTTACGGTTGTAATGTGCTGTTAATCTTGTAGTAAACTGATTCTATCTGTAGGTGCTGATCCTGATGCTTTGAAGTTATTTATATGGAAAAGTTTTGTTCCTTTGATAAACAAGGCAGCTGCATTTAATCGGGAAATGCTTAACCAGGTAATCTTTTTTGAAGGCCAATTTGATTAAATGATAGGTGGACCTTCAATTCTGATATGTTGTTGCTTTATGATAATTATCTCGTCGACTTCCTTTCTTGATATTAGGTCTCTGAATCATTCATTGATGTTGTCATTGAAACGAACTCATGGCCAATTGTTGAAGAAACTCTAGTTCCATTATGTATAAGTTCAGCTCTTTATTCCACAACCATGCTGCAAAATGAGCAGTTGGGCACCTTTGAGGGCGACAGATGTTCTGTCATTCTGGGCTCAAATGGCTCAGTGCATGAACCCAAAATGGATAAACAAATGATAAAGGGATACGGGTTCCTTCCATTACCATTAGCATGCCATATTTTGGCTATAATGCTAGATGCTGTCCTTTGTAATAGACAAGCACCACAAACAACAGAGGTAGTGGTGTCAAATGGATGTCAAAAAGCTGAAGAGTTTACCGTTAAACTGATTCGGGATATTTGCAATTTATCTGACCAAATGCTTTTACAAAGCTCAGATCATCGGTCTTGTGCCATTCGCTATCTTCTACCAGTAATCTTTGAAGCACTTCTTTCTCAACACAATTTAGAGATCTCCATTCAAGGGTATGCTTGTAGTCTCTCCAGGTTAGGCGTAAGAGTCCTTTGAACTCTATGATCCAAACATGTAGCATCTCTTTGTTTAAAGAATTCTATTTCATCTCATTATTCTCCTAATGCATATGATTATCTCACAGGAATCGTTTCCTCATGAAAATATGGAATTGTTGCAAAAAACTATTTTCATTTGGAACTTTGGAGAGAAGAGATGCATATACGATTTTGTCTCTTTATTTAAGTTTTTTCCCTCACAATGAAGAGCTTGAAGGTGCTGGAATGTGTGATGACGCAGAAGAATTTGACATAAAGGCTGATAAAGATTTCTGGGTTGAAATTAAGAGAGGCTTGGTAGTCAAACATACCTTTGACGGTTTCTAGTCGATTGAGATTCACTTGCTTGTACAATTAGGCATTTTAGAATGACTTGAAACAATTTGATTTCATGTTTGTTTCTATTTTTTTTTCTTTTTTAATTTCATAATTGTGGTCGGGTTGATTTTGTTCATTTCTTGAGCCTGGTTAGGTGGATAAGGAGGGCTTGGTGAGGAAGCAATCAGTACATATATTGAAGAAAGCTCTATCTATTAATGGAAGAGGCAATACGTCTAGTGTTCCAAATACAATTTCAAGTGGAAAAGATAATAATGCTCGAGGTATTACAAAAAGGGAAAGATGGGCCAACAAGGAAGCAAAATCGCTTGGTGTAGTGCAAACTTGTAGCCAACATGAAATTGTTACTAATAGCCTGCAGCAAAAGTGGGAAGCATTCATACTTCTGTATGAAATGCTTGAAGAATATGGTTCACACTTGGTTGAAGCTGCTTGGAATCACCAGGTCATAAATTATTTTTTTCAATTAGGAGGAGGTCTAGTTCTCCTTTACTTTCTTTACACAATTTTGTTACTAAAATAAAATAATTAATGCCTAGTTGTTATGTATTTTGTATGTTTGCATGTATAGTAGTATCACATCCACTGCCTCCAAGGGGCAGTCCAGTTGGCAAAGGCTTGGGGTCACTTGGTTATACTGGTTTAAAGATCTCAAGTTCGGACCTTCTGGTGAGCTTAATACCAAAAATCCTTGATGTCTATCGGGTCCGGGCCTTGGGGCAGGCGCAGGTTCCCTTGGGTATGGTGGAGCAAAGCTTCGACTCATAGTTATCGAAAAAAGAAAGAAAGAAAAGTAGTATCACATCCACTCGTTGTTTGGGTTATTATTATTTTTTCTTTTTCTTTTTATTTTTTTTAATATCCGTGTGTCCGGGCCAGCTTGCGCGCACCTTGACTATTCACGGGCCAACCGCCTGACCCTACTACATTTGGTTGACAAGGAAACTTGTAGGATATTAAATCCTAGGTAGATGACCACCATGGTTTGAACCCATTCCCTCTAAGTCCTTTGCTATTTACATTGGCCCTCATTGACCACTTGAGCTATCCCATGATGGTTCGTTTTTTGGGTTAATATATAAATCAAATGAAGTCTCACCTTGAAAAAACATTGTTTAGACGATCTAATGTGGATGAAGCGAATTTATTATGTCAGTACAAAAGGTGGTCAACATTCTTTTTGATAAGAAATCAAGCTTTCATTTAGAAAATTGAAAGAATGAAGTCTCACTTGACAAAGCACTTTCTCATCGTGAGAATTCAAGTTTCTTTCGTACAACTTTAGCTGTAAAGAAGAGGAAAATGTTCATTTCTGAGTTACAATCTGAACTTGGGGTTTCTGTTGCTTCTACCAAAGAACTGGAATTTGAAATCATTGGTTTTTTTCCGAAAACAAATCCCTTGTTGATTAAACGCAAAACGCCAAGATGGCGTTCTCTTTCCTCCATTTTTGTCGGTTACTCTTGCAATGATATTTGTAACAATTGGGGTTTTTTTGCGGGTTTAATGGTTCTTAATTCTTCACTTTGCTAATTTGCTTTGTGTTTTTCTATAATTTTCGTTTGACTACTAATGATAGTCTTGTTCTTCTTGATCTTTCTCGTAACTTTTGAACTATGTTTCTTGTTAGAAAAAATCAGTTCATTTATTATGTCAATTTGCCCATGTGACCAGGACAATATCCAAAGATGACCTATTTCCGGATCATCATCAAGCCATAATAAATGGCATGAAATGAGGAACTAATTTTATTACCATATAGCTTAGTCCAATGAAAATAGAGGAATATTGTAATATGTTATAATATATTATTTTATCAAGTTCTAAATTAATTAAAAATAAATTTCAAAGTATTGATTGTTATTGGTATGCTACTAAATAATATTATTACTTTAAATAAATCCAATCAATTTGTTTTCTTGTTGCAAAGTGAGAATATTTAATGTATAATAAGTAAATTATTTTTAATATCAAAATAAATTAATGAAGGTTATTTTCAAATTTCAATAAATGTGTGTTGCATGTAAAGTTTAACTAGTTGCTTTAGTATTGTTTCCAACTAATGTTTTTTTTGCAGATATCCTTGTTACTACGAGATCCAACCTCAATTAAATTTGACAGCTTCACTGGTGGCTTTTATCAAAACCAAATTGAAATGTCCGGCGAAATCTTTAGTTGGTTATCAATCTTGTGGGTTCGGGGTTTCCACCATGATAATCCTTTAGGTATCATTGGTTTGTTCATTAGTTAGTTGTGTGGATGGGGAAAATGGAACTTTTGCTGTGTATCATGCATCCTTTTTGGATTAAAATTTTCTGAGAGTTGCTCAATGAATTATGTCATACCTTCTTGTTTAATGCAGTTAGATGCCTGATCATGCAGTCCTTTTTGGGCATTGACTGGAGGAATTATGTATCCTGTTTAATGTCATTGCCACAAACTTTTATCATTGGACCATTCATTGAAGCACTCAACGATCCTGTGCAGCACAAAGATTTCGGTCAGTCAACGATATATTTATGTCCTCTGGGCTATCATCATGCTTATGTGTGCTTTAACCTGTTATGTTGAATCGAAGGATTCTTATTATGTCAAACTAAACAATTTGCTTAAAACGTTGTCCTGATGCACATAAAGGAAATATTGTTCACAACTGGGTGGACAATAATTTGTTGGTGGATGAAAGTGGGGATGTCCAAATTTCTTAGTCATTATTATAATTGTATGTGAAGTGGAGCATTATGGATGCAAACTTAAAATATGATATGATGACATATTTTTATTCTCTTGATTGTTAAAGGTGTAAAAGGAGTTTACTCATCTAAGACAATCGAAGGTGCAGCCCATTTTATACGACAATATGCAAATTGTCTTGATGCGAGGTACGATATAATATGCTTTTTGGTTGAAAAAAATTATTTGAAGGGATGCTTCTATGTCTAACCTTTTTTTATGGATGAAAAACAAAACTTTCATTAAGCACTCACTACGATGGGAGCTGGTGCAAGGAAGCCTGACTACATATTTCAAAAAAGTAGTTGGCAAGACTAAACTTAAAATCCTACACCTACAGCGAGGTGTTAAACATTACTAAAGCCCACAACTCCCTCGCAGACTAAACTTCTCTAAAAATTCCCCAATTTCACTCCAACCAAAATTCCACAGAATGTATCAAAGAAGGGAGTATACCAAAGACAAAGAGCATCTCTCCTTATGTTGAAGCAGCGGGTGAAAATCTCCTCTATCATTGATTGACACAATTTATTATGAGCTAAACTCATGTCAAATGTTTAAAAAAACTAACCCAAATCAAGTATGCAGATGAGCAGATCGAGTTCTGTTGGTCCTTGATTTTTTGGATTGGTCAAGGAGTATTTTCAATCCTTAATTTTGTAACTAAAAGGAATGAAGTATTTGGTGGATTGTTCTTAATTTTAGGCTTTTATTTGTTAGTTTTAAGTTTTGTAGGAGAGAAACCAAAATTCTTCAATAATTTCTCCTTTCCTTTCGATATATATATATATTTTTTTAGTGAAAAATGTACAGTCTACTCTAGCCTCTTGTGCCTTACTCATAGGATATTCTTTTGTAAGTACAGTATAGTCTTACGTGCTCTTGATTGGAAAGCTGTAATCTGTTAGCTCTTGGGTGGCCTCCTTGGCCCCTGGTGTTATTTTGTCTTCTCTCCTCTTTTGTTCAATGCATTTTGTTTCTTATAAAAAAAAGTTTTGTAGGACAGCTTTTTTCTCAAGCATGTCGGTTCAGAAGCTGGTTTTTAGTTTGTGTACTAGTTTCCTCTGTTGTTGTTATTGTTGTTATTTTCTTTTTTTGGTACATATTGGTACTCGTGTATTTTCTTTTATTAAAAAACAAAGAATTAAAGTCAGTCAGAATCGCTCCATTTTCTAAGAAGTAGTTTCTTAACCTTTTCCACAACAAGGTTGAACGAAAGATTATGATTGTTCTCAAGAAGAAAAACTTAGTATGGAGATTGCTAACTCCAACACCCTAGTAAGGCCGTCCATGTGGCTAGCTTGGAGAAATCACAATTATAATTTTTTCTTTTGTAGATCCCACCTAAAATAATGAGTAAGAGAGATGAACAAAGTTATTTATCATAGTTAAAAACTATCCTTAAATTTTAGGAAGGAATAATTTTTTAGCTAATTGCCAATTTAGGTTTGCATCCAAAAACCAAAGACCAAATTCTAAATATTGATATTGTTCTCTATTTTGAAAAATTCCCCATGATAACCAATCCATCATTTGTTGGATATTTTTGCTGTGAACTTTGTTTTAAGATTTGATGTGACTGTTACATGTTTTATATTCAATTCGAATGTAGGACAACTGTAGTGTTTTTGCAGCAGCTCACATCTTTGACCAAGAAGAAATCATTTGGTCGAGTTGGGTTGATCAGCCTATCTGAATGCATTGCTTCAGCTGCTTCAATAGTTGGATTTGAAAATGATTGTGAAGGAGAGTGCTTTGATCCCCAAGGGAATTTGATAACTTATTCTCTGGGATACAAAATGGAATTGCTGGATGATCTGAGATTTGTGGTTCAGAGCAGCAAACAGCATTTCAATCCTAGTTATCGCTTTCAAGGTTTATGATTATTTTATATGGTTAGATTGTCAGTCATGTTTTGTCTTTCATGGTTGAAAATTGAAACTCAAATCACTTGATGGTCAAAGAGTGAATAATTGTTTCTCATTTATGGGTGTTAGTTTGTGCAAAAGCTCTAGAGGCTGCAGCTTCAGTCTTGTGTACATCTGACTTGGATCTTGAAGTTCTTTTGCTTTTTATATCAGCACTACCACGAGAGGCTACTGACTATGGAGGTGAGAGATACATTTCTTCGTTTTATGCTTACTTTTCTTCTGCCAACTTTCTTACACCAATTCTTTGATCTTTACTGTTATTTGGTGCTTCTTGGGTCCATGTGCTAGAAATTAAACATATACGGTAAAATCTGTTATATCATATGACTTCCCTTTAGTGTCTATATTATTGTATATATTATTGCTTTTAAATTTAGCATGCCTTTTTGTACTTTCCTTTTTCTAGTTTGCTTGCTGTTGCCTGTTTAGTTAAGAGAGCTCAATTCCCATTGAACTAGTACACTTGGCTTTCACTATTTTCAGGTAATGTGGTTGATTCAGTCAGCTGGGGCTCCCTGCTCCACCTTCCAAAGTGGTTAAAGGGATGCTTCACTCCACCTTAACATTACTTGCATTTTTACCATTCTTTATTGAGAGAATATAACTGATATGATGGAACGTGGGCTTCCTGCTCCACCTTCCACAGTGATTAAAGGGAGGAGGAACTTGTGGTGTGTCTCCCTGTTTAGCTAAGTACTGATGCTGGGTTTTCCAAGGAGAAAGAAGTATTTAGAAAGTTGAGTGCTGGAGTGTCTTCTGAGTCTACTTTTCTGTTTTCCTCAACAAGCAGGTTTGGATGGTGAACACCCAGAGGTCATTGCCATTCTACTTTTGCTAACATTTCTCATCAAATGCCTTCGATCCCAAGGCTCGCAATAAAATTGTTTGTTAAGGCATTTTTCCGTGTTCTTCTAGAAGGAGAAATTTGCCACACTGTCCTTTGCCAAGTGCAACACAATAGATTCAGAGAAATATTATACCCTTCTCCCTTGGAAGCTGATCTGTCCAATTATTTGCTATAGGAATTTTGGAGGATTGCTGCACCCTGGAACGTGTTAAAATGGAAGGTGATATGGTTCAATCATTTGATAATAATGAGTAAATAGATTTGATCCTCTCCATTCGAAACCTAGCATTGACTTAAAAGGAATGAAGGCTTTATCCAATGCTAAACAAAAGGGGTCAAAACCAATCCTCTTATTATTATTTTTATTATTATTTTTAAATGAGAAACAATTTCATTGATAATATGGAATTACAAAAGTGAGGGAACCCGATCCAGGGGAGTTACAAAAAACTTCTCCCGTTGGGTATGAGCATGAGTACTATTTTGCGAATGAAAGAATTGAATTTGACACTTCTAGATTGAGAAAATTTGGAGGTAACCTTAGGAGTAGTATTGAATGCGTGGTACGACCTTCAACTGGGGGAAGAAGAAAGCTTGTTATTTTTGCGGGTCCAAGGAAAACTGGTTGGTTAGCCTTCTAGGATATGCTTAAGGGTTGTTTGATTCGTTAAGCTACGAAAGGCCATCAACAAGTGTTTTCGGGCCTCCTCATATTGAACTCCTAAAAGTTAAAGTTGCAGTTCAAGATGGGATGGACACTTTATCGATGAAAAATAAGGAGGTTTCCTCTTAGAGTCAGTGTTATTGAGGCGCACTCAAGCGCTCGCCTCGGGCGAGAGGCGAGGCGATTTCGCCCAGGTGCGGCTTGCAAGGTGCCTAGGCGAGCGCCTTCAATCGGGCGCTCACCTCAGTGCGCCTCTTGCCTGAGGCCAAGCGATCGCTTCGTTGAAGCGAGGCGGTCTACCTTATTTTATTTATGTTTTTTAGTTCTTAATGTGTTTATTTTAAAAGAACCTTTCTCCCTGCGAAATACCTCAGTCCACAAATCCTAACCATTCTCTTTACCTCTCGACATTCACCACCCTCAATCTCCGGCCATCGTCCGCTCCCGTCTCCGACCTTTGCCGTCGGTGCTCCCGTCTCCTGCTAAACTTATTGAATTTGGTTGTTTTATGTATCTTGTTGACATTTACTATGACACTATTTTGGTATTGATTTTTTAAACTATGTTTACTATATAAATTTATGCACTGTATATATAATTTTTATTTATTTATTAAGGTGCGCCTCGCTTCACTCGGTCTTCGCCTTTGTATCGCCTCTTGCCTCAAGGCGATTAAAGCACTTGTCGCCTTGAGCTGCGCCTTGCGCCTCGAAACACTGCTTAGAGTTCTTTAAAGCAATATTGGGTTAGAAAGGATTCTGCGGTCTTGGAGTTAGATTGGGACAACATCGTGGTCATCTCGAAATTTAGTGCCTTGGACAGTTGGAAGGATATTGTAGTGGCTCTAAAAGAAAAGTTCTCTCAAGAATGCTAGATTAACCCATTTATGGCAGATAAAGAGCTCTTAAGGTTTGAGGATGGAAGATAGTTAAACTCAGAGTGGGTTAATGGCTCATGGCGAAAGGCAAGAGAGTTCTATATAAAGCTATAGAGGTGGTGTTTTGAAGACCATTGTAGGAAGGAAGTGGTCGAATGCTTTGGAGGATGGGTAAGGATTTGTGACTTGCCTTTAAAATTTTGAAACAATCAAGGCTTTGAAGCAAATAAGCGTTGAACTTGGTGGTTTAAAGAAGATTTCCTACAAAATCCTAAATCTCTTGGATTTTTTAGAAGCTCTGATTCAGGTAGAAGAGAATGTGTGTGGTTTCTTACCTGCATAGAAATTAACACACAGTTCGGCAGCTTTGTAGTTCGTGTGAAGGAGGTTGGGAGTTATGAGAAACAACAAAGTTTGATCTCTAGTAAAATGTTGGTTGCAAGTTTCTGCTAGATGTTAAAAGCCTTCATTTATTATTGTCAGATGACGAGGCTCTTCAAGGGTTTTCATTTGATAGAAGGCAAAATGAATCTGAAGTCTTCAATGAAAGTTTAGAGCGTAGACCAAAAGTTGCTCCTATTTTGGAAAACATTTCGCCGAGTCTCATGTCTGATCGAAGAAATGAACAAAGTAAAGAATCTCAACCTTTGGAGGGTGATAAGGCAACCAAGACAATTGACGCTCTGATTGGTAGTAGCCCTAGATTTAACCTTAATTTACTGCCGCCAAGGAAATTTATTCCTTCCCTCCCATTTTTTTATTAAAAAAGAAAGAAGCACGACTCACCGAGGTTGGTGATGGAAAGAGGAGGGATCCAGAAAGATAATTCATCTCTCAGCCATGATATCATTAATTCAACAAGTGAGCAGTCAAATAAACACTTCAAGGATAACGATATATCTGATGATGATGAAGATTTCAATGTTAGTGTCCATAGTTTTTCGAACAAGAAACGAACTTTTCATTGATAAATGAAAAGGAACAAAAATTGTTCAAAGATACAAACCCCCAAAGGGGTGAAATAAAGGGGATAGAAGAAGGAAAAAAAATAAAAATAAAAATAAAAAAAGATACAAACAAACCAAACTTAATAAATGAAGCTTAAACATTACACAAAAAAGCCTCCCAATTAGAACAAATCGTGCTAGGAGAATAATTTGCAAAGAGATTGGAGAGAGCACACCATTGTGAGGCTTCGAAAGCTATACTGTAGCATTCGAAAGCTATACTGTAGCATTCGAAAGCTGAGCGGCTTTTTCCTTCGAAAGTCCTTTGATTACGCTCAAACCATAACTCAGACATAAGCACTTTAAGGTCGTTTACCCAAAGAAGACTTGCTTTAGGCGAAAAGAAAGGACCAAATAGCAACTGAAAAATTGATGAAGATACTGACTTGTCCTTTACCCAAGCTAAATTCAACATATGAAAGAAAATATCCCAACAAACTGATGCATAAGGACAAAAGAGAAACAAATGCGCTTGGTCTTCGCAAGTGGCAGCACACAAAACACATATAGAAGGTTGGAGGAGTATGTTAGGCAGCTTCTTTTGGAGAGTTTCGGAAGTATTTACTTTCCCATTAAAGAGAATCCATGTTAGAACATTCACCTTTTTTGGGCTGCACGAATTCCACAATCTTGAAACAAAATCCTTAGGCAGAGATGAAGGACCAACTCTAGGCTTACAGAGGGAGCTAACCGAAAAGGATTCAGAAGAGTTTAAACTCCATTTCAACTGATCTTCATCATCACAAAGCTGAATCGGATTTAAACATGAYAGCAAAGATAAATATTCTTCCAATTCTTCATCCTTTAGCATTCTCCTAACTTCAATTCTCCAAGAAGAAGAATGTGAGTCCCAAGCATCATGGACTGGTATAGAAGGAGAAGAAGAGATCCGAAATAAGGATGGAAACCTATCCTTTAAGATAGAATCCCCTAGCCATAAATGGTGCCAAAATAGAACTCGTTTGCCATTCTTAACCCTGAAAAAGGTGAAGTTTGCCACCAATGACCACTGTTTTTTAATGCAAAACCATGGACTACGACGACTACCAATTTTTTTCCCAGAAACATTCCAGTTAAAACGGTTAATACCGTAAATGCTTGCCACAACTAACTATTGACAATGTTAGTGTCAATAGTTAGGATTTAGCCGGACTTTTGGAAGATCAAAAGGCTGTTAATGAAGACTTCATCAGAAGTTTCCCTTACAGATGATTTTAATTTGCTTTTTGCAGAAGATCAAGACCCTTTACGCACTCCCAGGAAAACAGCTACTCCTTCTCTAAACAGCCTTTGGTAGTCGAAAAGACTTCTTGCACTGATAATCAAAGTTTTCATAAATATTTTGAAGATGTAGACCTTACCTTAGTTCCAATCATTGATTAGATAGACTTTATTTAAGGCAATCAGATTTTTGGTTGGTTACGCTTTGCAGCAAGTTTTGAGGGTTCAGATCTTTTGATTCTTTGGTTTTTTTTTTGGTGAATGGGAGGTTTTAGTTTCTTTGCTTCTTCATTCTGGCAGTCAATATGTGTTAAGTGGTTGTTTTGGTTTCCTCCTCAGCAGACAATCTTTTCCTTGTCATTTTAGTTTGGCAAGCTTTGTTGCTGAAAGTTTTTTCTGGATATGTACTTTTAGCTTTTTGATATTTCTTTGGCTTCAGATCTCGTCTATTTCCTTGTATTTTGGTTCTTACGTTTGGTTGCTTTTCTTCTTCTTCTTTTTTGACTTCCTTTGGGAGTCCGTATCCTCGAACTCTTTCTTCCTTTTCACATTATCAATGAAAAGTTTGTTTCTTGTTAAAAAAAAAAGTAATAATCCTACTCTTCAACCAAGCTTTGTTGATTGGCTACATTAGGATAATACTTGTTTAGCGTCCATTTCCACGAAGCTTGAAAAATGTGATCAGTGTCTGAATAAACGTACCAAAAGGATAGGGAGTTAAAAAGTATCTTTTCTTCTCTGAATTATGTTAAATATGCTAGCAATGGCTCTTTGGGGGAGCCTCAGTTTCCCAAATATTTTGTTTTGAGTAGGAACTTTTGGGGCCCAGGTACCTTTGATAAGATGGTGTTGGTTTGGTCAATGATGTTATTCAGTAATTCAACTAAAATTTTTGTAACTTTTTCATGTTATTTAGTGATTGGTTAAATCCCCGTGGAGCCAAAGTAAGACATTTTGCTCACAGTAGCTGGAAACTAAAATTACTAGTATTGATCTACGACCTAAGTTTTTCTTTCATGGTTTGTAACTAAAAGCACAAAGGCTACCTATATCTATATGTCTTTTCTCTTTTTGTTTCTATTTCTGTAGCTATTTGTGCATTTTCTTATACTTAAGTGGCAATGACATTACGATTCTCTTTTTATCAATATTCATGGGTTTCATCTCAAAACCAATTAGCAATGAGAGGAGTAACCCATGTATCTTATAAAATTGTTTAGTCCCTCATCTTTTCAGTGTAGGATCCTTAACCTGCTCCCTCAAGATAGTGATTCTTTTCGACTCACCAATCTTGGTCGGATCTCATTTTTAGTCTGGATGCTCGTTTGAGCTTGTTGGGGTTTGGTACCATATCAATATTCACGAGGTTCCACATTAAAATCAATTAGCAATGAGAAGAGTAGTCAATGTATCTAATAAATTAGGCCCCTTGATCTTTTTGATGTAGAATCCTTTAGCATCTTTTCATATAGACTTTTTTGGTCTACTCTTATCTCTACTCTTTTTTTTTCTAGGTTGCTTAAGAGGGAAAATGCAAAGTTGGCTCTTAGGGTGCGGTAAGAAGTGCTGCAGTGGCAGTTGCTGCAGTACTGAGACAAAGTTTATGAAGAGTCTCATTGAGTTCCCTAAACGATTCATATGTCATAATCATTCATCCAATGTTTCTGTTACTTATGATGACGAAGAATTGGAAGCATGGGAGTTTGAGGCAAAACGATGGGCAAGAGTCGTTTTTCTTGCAGTCAAGGAGGAACATCATTTAAGATCTATACTGACGGTTCACCCTTAATTTATTTTTTCCATTTTCTTTATAATGAATGAGTTTATTTAAGATATATTTCTTAGGAACGTAGACATACAATAGCTTTCGATAGAGAGTACAAAATCATTTGTTCATTTTTTGAACTAGAAACAAACCTTTCATTGATGAAATAATTGAGATGAGAAATCTATTCTAATATATTTTTTAAAAATATACATATTATTATTATTTTGGTATTATTTTAAAAAAGTATCATTTGAACTATTTATTTATTTTCATTCATCAATGAAAATTTTTCATATCTTGTTCAAAAAAATTTTTTTTTTTTTGGTATTAAATGAAGAAAATTGGAACTTCTAATTATTAAATTATAGTTTATTTTATTTTAAAGGTTTCCTATTTTATTTAGGTTAGAGTTTAATTGTTCTAATAGGTAAGTATTTCCTTATCCTAATAGGCAAAAATTTCTTTTTAGTTTCTTCTTTGGGACTGCTATTTATATAGCCTTGTATCAATCATTTGTGATAATCAAAGAAGAATTATTTTATATTAACGATGTAGAGTCAAAAGTGGATGTTTCAATCTTCAACTAACAAGGGAAAAACCAAATTATTCTCACTGCGTGTTCAAAAACACTCCAATTGCGCTCACAGCCAGAAGCGTTGCACGTTAGACTAAGGACTCTCATGGCTAACTTTCGTAAAATCGGAGCATTAACACCATAAAGAGACCACCATGCASYTGTGCACATATYAAACAAATGATTTAGAATTTTAGTAGTTCAAACTTAAATATGTCTATTAAAAATTTAAAACTAAAAGTAATAAATAATGTCATTACCTGGTGTTTTAACACCCCTCGTCCTTATTGCTACATTACTCGAAAACATGCCTTTTGCTTCATTGTACAATTCTAATTCGATTGAACATTGAACTTGATCATCGATAGATGRTATTAATCGTTCTATAACTTTGATCAGACCATCMATGACCTCAGGATCTTGCATTATTCTCTCTTTGTTGTCATAAAAAAGAGATGGATTCAAATAATATCCGGCTGCATGTAAAGGYCGATGAAGTTGACAATCCCACCTTTTATCAACAATCTCCCAAATCGGTCTATACTTCGCCTCATTTCCATTAAAACCACTCTTAATAGCCTCCTTTGCCCTATCCATAGCTTTGTAAATATAACCCATAGCCGGTTTATCACCATCTACTAGCCTCAACACACGAACTAAAGGRCCCGATGCTTTCAAAGTATACACAACTGAATTCCAAAAAGATGGCATCATAACRGTTTCAGCTGCTCTCTTCCCCTTTGGGTCCTTCGCCCATTTAGAGGTGGTCCATTTCTCAGAAATAAACATCTTCCTCAAATTGGCTTTATTTCTGTGAAT
>NW_019104630.1:403680-434621 GCF_001995035.1 Momordica charantia
AAAGGCGAGCGCCCGATTGAAGGCGCTCGCCTGGGCACCTTGCGAGGTGCACCTGGGCGAAAACGCCTCGCCTCTCGCCTGAGGCGAGCGCCCAGGTGCGCCTCGAAAACACTGTATATACTGTAAAGTATAAAGCAGATGGAACACTCGAGAGGTACAAAGCACGGATTACCTTGAAACCTTTGCACCTGTTGCCAAGATGAACACAGTACGAATACTTCTATCTCTTGCTGTAAATCATGGATGAGACATGTTACAATATGATGTAAAAAATGCTTTTCTACATAGTGATCTTGAAGAAGAAATTTATATGGAGATTCCACCAGGGTATTAGCAAGCAGGAAATAAAGTTCGTAAATTAAAAAAGGCGTTGTATGGATTAAAGCAATCTCCAGGGGCATGGTTTGGTAGATTTTCTCAAGTTATGAAGAAGATGGACTATAAACAAAGTCAAAGAGATCATACATTGTTTATAAAACATTCTGCTATAAGGGAAGTAACAGCATTGATTGTTTATGTGGACAATATTAATATTATCGTCACTGGCAATGATAATAATGATCCAGATAAACTGAGAAATTGTTTAATCAAGAGTTTGAAGTTAAAGAACTGGGAAGACTGAAATATTTTCTTGGGATAGAAGTAGCCTATTCTAAACAAGGTATATTCTTATCACAATAGAAATATGTGATTGACTTACTTTCTGAAACAGGAAAGCTTGGCAGCAGACCAGTAGGAACGCCAATTGATCAAAACCATAGATTATGTGCATCTGAAGAGAGTCCTCCAGTAAATAAGGAAACTTATTAGAGGTTAGTTAGAAAATTAATATATCTTTCTCATACAAGACTAGATATTGCGTATATTGTAGTAGTGGTAAGTCAATTTATGCATAGTCCAAAAGAAATTCATCTTCAAGCTGTGTACCGAATACTCCACTATTTGAAGAACTCCATTGGGAGAGGATTGTTGTTTAAGAAAGGCGAGAAACTCAATCTAGAAGTTTATACRGATGCARATTATGCAGGATCGATAGAYGATWGAAAATCCACTTCTGGCTATTGTAMTTTCTTAGGTGGGAACTTAGTGACATGGAGAAGTAAAAAACAAAATGTAGTTGCAAGATCAAGTTCAGAAGCGGAATTTAGAGCAATGGCATTGGGCATCTGCAAATTACTGTGGATAAAGATTATTTTAGAAGATTTGAAGATTCCATGGGGAGAGCCTATGAAACTTTATTGTGATAACAAGTCTGCCATCAGTATTGCACATAATCCGGTTCAACATGATAGAACCAAACATGTTGAAGTTGATAGACACTTCATAAAAGAGAAGTTAGATAGCGGCCTCATATGTACTCCATTACCAACAAACAATCAAATCGGAGATATTCTTACAAAAGGGTTGAACAACAACAACTTTGAGCATTTGGTTAACAAGCTGGGAATGAAAAATATTCCTTCACCAGCTTGAGGGGAGTGTTAAATTATAGTTTATTTTATTTTAAAGGTTTCCTATTTTATTTAGGTTAGGGTTTTATTGTTCTAATATGTAAGTATTTCCTTATCCTAATAGGCAAAAATTTCTTTTTAGTTTCTTCTTTGTGACTGCTATTTATATAGTCTTGTATCAATCATTTGTGATAATTGAGGAAGAATTATTTTCTTTTCTTATCAATTAACACTAATGATGTCAGGACACAAGACATTTTCTATATACTACAATTTTAATTAAAAAATTAATTATAAATTCTTTATCAATCTAGTAGTAAGTAAATCGAAACTGCATAACTTTGGAAAATCTTTATGGCTTTTCAAAATAACGTGTCATACTGTTAATATTACTAAATTACATTAACTAAATCTTGGGTTTACCTTAAAAATAAAGAGAGAAAAAAATGGAATCTGGTCCTTGAGATGGTGCCTTATTTATCTTCCTTTCTTGAAGTTATATTTTCCTCTCATATTTGTATTTGTTTACTAGGCTCGCCTTAAACTGCACTGCCCAGAGGCTTCCCTGTGTGTGATCACTTTGCTTTGTACTTTCTGATTCTCTTTGTAGGATGAATGTTTTGACGCCATCTGTATTATCTTGTGTAGTTCATTCACAATCATGGTGTAAATATTGGCAAGCAGAAGAGTGATTTGGAAGGGATACGCGTGAAGTTTCTAATACTTATCTTGAGCTTGGTTCAAGAACTTCAATTAGTTCAGGAGAAAGCTACTGACCACAACTACAAATGTGAAACTAAGGATGAGTATACCTTGTGTCAGCCAAGTGACGATTTGAATTATGCAGTACCGACTACTTTTATCAAAAAATTTGTCAACCTTTTTTCATCTCTACTGGTATTGGAAATTAATTTCACGTATCTCAAAGGTATTCCTTTTATGGAGGAAAAGCTACTAATTTCTTCACGGATGGTATTTGTTGGCTTACAGGAAGAGTTGGTTTCTTTTGCTACTGCGTCTTGTTCCATATTCTGGTCCAACGTCAAGTCGGATGAGACAGGACTACCAAGTTCTGTGAAAGGGAAACTTGGAGGCCCCAGTCAACGCCGCTTACCATCCTATACTGCTACTTTGGTTCTGCTAGCTGTATGATCTTCAATGCTCTCTAGCTCTCTTGCGTCATGGGTTTGGTCCTTTTATACATGTGGCTATCAGAATCTAATAAATAAGAATACAGGGTTTATAGTTACGGACATGCAGTTACTTGATTATTGAGTTTATGACATTTCCACTTAGGTAGACTTTCTTTTTTGGTTGGTCAAGAAGCAACTTCTCATTGACTAGGAGAAAAATTTAAGGATACAAACTCTCGATAAAGCCACCCTAAATTTCGTTATCTTTTAGTTTATTTTCCAATCCAAAACAAAAGATATCACATCTATTTTCCTTTATGCATTTTAGAATTTTCAATACCTTGACAAAAAGGTTTCCTTCCCCGCTTTCCCCTCTCAACCCTTTGCTCCAATTAGATCAAAATAAAGGAATTTAGTGTAGTGCAATGGAGAAGTTGGTTGGTGGCTATCTCTATTTAACACTATTAAAATGTTGTGCAATATAATTTGTCTTTATCGTTGCTTCATTCCCGACCATTATTTTTTGGGAGAGTGATAATTGCTTCTTAATTTACTAATTTTGAAATTTGTTACTCTATTGGTGAATATTTCTACCCTTCCTTTGTATGAATGGACAGGTCACATCGATGAAGGCTATTGCATTTGTCTTGTCATGTTGCAGACAGTTTAAAATCATTGGTTCACAGAATTTTGGAGTTGAATTCTTATTGAAGTTTTTGTTGAAGACTGTTTCATCTCCAGCTTATCGCTCAGAGGTATAAAGATATTTCCATGGTTTCTTTTTCTTTTTAACAAGAAAGAACTTTTCACTGATATGTGAAAAGGAAAAATGTTCAAGATACAAATCTCCAAAGAGGTGAAAAAAAAGAGAGAAGAAGAGAAAAATAAAGAAGAATTAACACAACAAGAGCAATACAAGCTCAATACAAGCTCAAAGAAGATAAAAAGCATTCTAAACTAGAACTTAGAAAAATTGCTCTAGCTTGGAGAACCAAACCAATTTTAGAGCTAACAACCGCATAAGGAAAAAAACCTTCCTTAGCACCATAAGCAAAGTCCAAACTCCAAAAAGAACCAAGTAGAAGCTAGGGACACAAGAACTAAACTGCAACTGAAATGCTAACAAGAAGTAATCGTAAAAAACTAAGCCTCAATGCGGTCTTCAAAAAACCTCAAAAAATAAACCACCATATGCCAATGGCAAGCTGAAAAGAATCTTTGAAAACCTTACCAGCCAGCCAACCAACCAAATTAAATTGCAAAGCATCGAAAACTGCAAAAGGCATAAAAGAGAACATTCAAACTTTCCGACCAACTTAAAACTCGAAGGACGGACTCAAATGAGATGAGAGTAATCCCCATTTCTTCAAAAAGGAAGGAATGATTGTTTGCTGTGGAAGATCTGACTTCTCATCTTTTTTTTGCTCATTAAATAAAATTTTAAAATCTTCCTCGATTGCTAAAAAATATCCTCAATAGGGATAATCAGAGGTTTCCCTATGAGAGGAATTTAATTTACTTTTTGCAGAGGATAATCACTCTTCTGCAATAAATAGATTCCATTCCTTCTCCTCCTCGGGAGCAGACTTTGGGAGTCGAAAAAGCTTCTTGCGCAGAAAATCAAAAGTTTTCTAAATTTTTTGAAGATTTTTGCCTTACCCTAGATCCAATCACTGATTAGGTAGGCTTTTATTATGAGCATCAGGTTGTTGGTTGGTTCCGCTTCACAACAGTTTTGAGGGTTGAGTTTTTTTTGCTTTTGTGCCTTCTCTTGGTGGAGGGAGGTTTCAGTTTCTTCTCTTTTGGCAATTAGCTTGTGTTAAGTGATGGTTTTGGATTCCTCCTCAACAGTCCGTCCTTTGTTTTGACGAGCTTTCTTGTAATCAGTGTTCAACTTCTGTTCTTGGGCTTCGGTTCTCATATTTTTATGGGTTTTTGTTTTCTATGTGCTGTTTTTTTTGTCCTTTTTCCTTTTTCGCTTCCTTTGGGAGCTTGTATCCTTTGAACTTTTTTCTTCATTTTCATATTATCAATGAAAAGTTTGTTTCTTGTTCAAAAAAAAAAAATAAGTGATGTTGGACTTTGGGGAAGAGTCCAAACTACTAAATACTAATTGCTCCATTGTCATCTTCAAAATCATTATCGTGACAAGTTCCGTTCCCATCCCTGACTTGCATAAGGAACCTCGAATGCAGTGGGAAGTGTAGCAACTCAACCAATGGCTTCTCAAGCCACTGGGAACTTAAAAAGGAATCTGAACATTATTCATAGTCTTTAATGAAAAAACAATAATTGTCACACCAAATCCAATAGTAATTGTTTGCAACACTGCAACTTCTCAAGTCCATATCCAAACCTGAATGAAAAAACTTAGTCCAACGGAGGAAGATAGAACCCTAGGATGAAGAACAAAACTGAAAGAGCCAAAAGGAACAAACAGATCCAAAACTACCTCGATGGCGAGAAAAAGGCCGGCGATGGGAAATAAATGTTGAAATTGGAGGGAAAAAATACGTTAGACGGCGGCGGTTGTAGAAAGCGTCATCGACAGGTGGCAAAAAAGGTGATGGACGATGACGACAAAGTTAGGGTTAGGGTTCGATGAGGTTTTGGGTTAGGGTCGCGACTGGAAGAGACATAGGCGGAGATGGTTTTTTCTTTTTCTTTAAAAGACTAAATATTTTCTAATTTATGTTAGGATGGATTTTTTATTTTTTAACGAGAAACTATGTGTTCATTGAGAATAAATGAAAGAATATATAAAGATCATACAAAAAAACAAGCCCAACAAAGGGATCCATCCGTGTAAGAACAGACCCAATCCAAAAATATGACACCTAATTTGATACTTACCAAAAGCCTTAGAAACTGATACCCAAATAGAGATATTAAATCTAACCCGCTCCTAAAGATATTTCCATGGTTTTTGCTTTTTCTGAAGACGCTCAATATTTTCCAATTGATTTTATGATGAATTTCTTATTTTTTATTTTTATAAGAAAGCATGCTTTCATTTAGAATAAATGAATGAATATACAAGGAGCATACAAAAAACAAGGCGGACAAAAGGGATCCATCCACCTATTAAGTACAAGTACAATCTAAAAGAATAACACCTAACTGGTAATTACAAAAAGCCTTAGAAATCGATACCCAAAGAGAGGTATTAAATCTAATCAGCTCCTAAATTTATCCCAAAACCTCTTAACTCCCTAAAAAATTCTATTATTCCTCTAAATTCAAATACCCCACAAAATGACAAAAAAGAAAACAAGCCTGCCATAGTAGGATCCCTCTATCCCGAAAAGGGGAGAACAACAACACCTCTTCCAATATCGCCCTTCAACCCTTATTACCAGCCTTTCAACCCCAGAAACCTCTAGGAACTTATTACGAATATGTTGGGCAAATTGACAACTCCACAAGATATGATTAACGTTCTCAAAAGCATTTTTGCAAAGGACACACCACTGAGGGCTCGACACAAAAGAATGTATTTTAATACAGTCCATGGCATTAAATTTCCCATGCAAAACTTGCCCGACAAAGAACTTAATCCTCGGAAGGAGAACAACGAGGCATTAATGGGGAATGACGGAACACTCAAAAGATGAAAGAAAGAACTACAAGTGAAATCCAACAATGGGTTTGGGGCCTGTTAGAGTATATATTAGTATATTTTATATTTTTGTATTAATATTAATTTGTCCTTTGTCCTTTACCTTCTCCTTCTAGGATTAGGTCAACCTTGTATATTTGTCTATATATAGACTTCAGTAATGAGAATGAGAACTAATCTGGTTCTCTCAAACCTTAGTTTCTACATGGTATCAGAGCTCTAAGTTTCTTCTAAAATTTTTGTGCCCATTAAGGTTTTGATGCCCATTAGGGTTTTGTGCCCATTAGGGTTTTGTCCCTTAGGGTTTTGTTCATTGCCATCCAACTCAACTTACTACTACCGCTGTCGCTGCCGACTGCCACCGACCGCCGCCGCTGGCTTTATTCACCATTGGCCTTTGCATCAGCTTGATATTAAAAATGCATTTCTCTATGGTGATCTCAAAGAAGAAGTGTATATAGAGCAACCACCAGGTTTTGTTGCTTAGGGGGAGAATGGAAAGGTATGTCGCCTTCGTAAATTCTTATATGGGTTGAAACAAAGTCCGCGAGCATGGTTTGGAAAATTCAGTCAGGTGATTGAGAATTTTGGAATGAAGAAGAGTAAGTCAGATCATTCTGTTTTTTTATAAAAGATCTGAGTTTGGTGTTATCTTACTAGTTGTATATGTTGATGATATTGTGATTACTGGTAATGATTCATCAGACATCCTATCTCTCAAGTCTTTTCTTCATAGTCAATTTCATACTAAAGATTTGGGAATGTTGAAATATTTCTTAGGAATTGAAGTAACAAGGAGCAAGAAGGGGATCCTTTTGTCACAAAGAAAGTATGTACTTGACTTGTTAACTGAAACAGGAAAATTAGCTACTAAGCCATGTAGCACTCCAATGATGCCTAATTTACAACTTACAAAAGAAAGGAAGTTGTTGAAAGATCCTGAGAAGTATAGGAGGTTAGTAGGAAGCTGAATTACCTTACAGTTACTAGGCCTGACATAGCTTATCCAGTCAGTATTATGAGTTAGTTTATGAGTTCTCCTATGACTGACCATTGGGCCGCATTGGCACGTATTCTATGTTATTTGAAAGGTGCTCCTGGACGTGGTCTATTATATAAAGATCATGGTCATCTTAATATTGAATGTTTTTCAGATGCTGATTGGGCAGGTTCTAAGGAAGATAGGAGATCAACTTCGGGATATTGTGTATTTGTTGGAGGTAATTTAGTTTCTTGGAAAAGTAAGAAACAAAATGTGGTGTCACGTTCAAGTGCTGAATCAGAATATCGAGCCATGGCACAGTCGGTGTGTGAATTAGTATGGATATTTAAGCTTCTGACTGAATTGGGATTTGACATCACCACTCCAATGAAACTTTGGTGTGATAATCAAACAGCTCTCCATATTGCATCTAATCCAGTATTTCATGAACGAACCAAACACATTGAAGTTGATTGTCATGTACATGAGAAAATATAGAAGGATTGGTGGCTACAGGATATGTGAAGACTGGAGAGCAGTTAGGAGATATCTTCGCTAAAGCATTAACTGGAGCACGGATAGATTATCTCTCTAACATGTTGGGCATGATTAACATATATGCATCAACTTGAGGGGGAGTGTTAGAGTATATATTAGTATATTTTATATTCTTGTATATTTTATATCCTTTACCTTCTCCTCCTAGGATTAGGTCAACCTTGTATATTTGTCTATATATAGACTTCAGTAACGAGAATGAGAACTAATCTGGTTCTCTCAAACCTTAGTTTCTACAGGGCCTAAGAACGAATGTCTTTCTACCCTGCATGAAATGGACAACCCATATCAAAACAAGAAAATCAGCAACCTTCATGCATCCCTAACTATCAAAGATTGACAGAGATCTTGGTAAGGATTGTTGAGGCGCTCCAAAATAATAACTGATTTGCTAAATCTAACTTATAAATGTAGTGAAACCAGGTCGAATCCTGGGGGAACCAATAAATTAAAATTTCAAAGTTTTATAAAATGGGAAGTTTTGAATTTGAATTTCGAAATTTAAATAATAAACTAAAAAGAATATGAAAGTCAGTCTTACCAAAATATCAATCTAAAGGTGTGATTTTCATCCGATTGTAATCTTGATTATACACTTACACAAAATTGATTTCTTGATTCAAGAACTTAGTCTATTCACTCGGAAGGTAAGTTTTAATTCTCCTAATTTAATTAATTAAACCAAACATCAAATTAAATCTCAAGGTAAAATACATTTTTGGTCCTTGAGGTTTGATGTAGGTGTCTATTTGATCCTTGGAGTTTCAAAATAAACACTTTTGGTCCTTGAGGTTTGAAGTAGTTGTCAACTTGGTCCATATAGTTTCAAAATGAACACTTTTGGTCCCTGATGTTTAAGAAATAGTTCTAAATGATCCCTGGGTTTTTTTCCCTATTAATTGACAAATATTAAAATGATGTGGCAAATTGCAATCAAATTGCTTATTATACTTGTTGATATGGCAAATTATATTAATTAAATAATATATTTGTAGGTGATGGTACTTTGTCTCTCATCCCCTCATCTCTTCTTCTCTATTTTTCCTATCCTTTTCTAGTGACCACCGTGACTTTACTGCCGCCCTCTCGTCACCGATGTTTGTCATCTGCCGTTCCCTTGCCGACCGCTTCATACCAGCCGCCATTTATTTCTTGCTCTAGATCTTAACTTCTAGATGTGGAAGAAGAAGGGGACGAAGAGGAAGTTTTTCTTTATGAAGAGGAACTTCCTCTTCGTCTAGAGTTGGAAGAGGAGACTCCCAACAAAGTGGAAGTTGAGTCGACTTTCTTCCGCTTCAAGACTAAGATCAATAGAAGAGGGAAGATTAGTGAGGTCTAAAGTTAACCTAGGGAGTTTAGTATAAACTACCTCAAATGGTGACTTCCTTGTTGTTTTGTTTTTTATGTGGTTGTAGGCAAACTCTGCTTGAGCCAAGGAAATGTCCCACTGCTTAGGATGATCGCCACTAATCCATCGAATCAGATTTCCCAATGAACGGTTTGTCACCTCAGTTTGACCATCCATTTGGGGATGGCTGGTAGTGCTAAACTTTAAAGAAGTATCAAATTTTTTCCATAGGGTACGCCAAAAGTGGCTAAAAAATTTAACATCTCGGCCAGAAACTATGGATTTTGGAATTCCATGAAGTCGAAAAATTTCCCTAAAAAACAAGGTAGCAATAACAACAGCGCCAGAAGTCTTTTTTCAGGCCAAGAAGTGTGCCATTATGCTGAAACGATCCACTACTACCATTACTGAATCAAAGCCTCTTTGTGCACGAGGGAGGCCAAGGACAAAGTCCATGGAGAGGTTCTCACAAATGCTTTCGGGAATAGGTAGAGGCGTATAAAGACCTGTATTTTGTGAAGTTCCCTTATAAGTTTGACATGTGAAGCACTTATCCACATAATTAGTGACATCCTTTCTGATTTGAGGCCAGAAAAATCGAGCAGTGACAATCTCAAGATATGAGGGTCACAAAGTGTGTTTCCTTTAAAAAGGTATCCCTCTACTATGTGAAAATCATTGACTGCTATATGATTATGGCACTTGTGCCAAATGTTTTGAAAATCTATGTCACCTTCATACATATCAGGGAGATACTCAAAGGCCACTATTTCACCTTTAAGAAGTGTTAAAAGGCTTCCTTCGCGGCTTAAGGCGTCTGCTGCTTTATTGGTACTTGCCGCCTTGTGTTTTATGACAAATCAAACCTTTGAAGAAAAGATAGCCATCTAGCATGCGTCGACTTATTGTTTTTTGTGTGTGCAAAAACTTTAACGAGAAATGGTCAGGAAATAAAATGAACTCTTTGCTTAAGAGATAGTGCTCCCACTGTTTTAGAGAACGTACTAAAGCGTATAGTTGATGATTGTGGTGAGAGGACGGCTGTTGATTCCATCTCTTTTCCGGTGAAGGAAGAGTCTCCAATAGTGCTCTTCTTGCTCGCCATTTCTTGCACCCAAGATTGAAAGTGCTCTGATACCAATTTGATGCACACTTGTACTAGAGATCTTGAAGGAATTCACTTATGTTTCTTTATTAATGAATACAACTCCTATCCATAGAGGTTGCTGGTGTAATGATAGTACAGTAACTTGTTGTTACCGTGAGGTAACAACTAAAACATAACAATAAAAGCTATTAGCTAGGACAAGCTTTAAACTAATCTGTTTAATGACTACATCCAGCATCAATCCATATGTCTTCCCAGAATCTCACCCTAATTCCCAAAGAGACTTTATAAATGATAAGGTTGGAAAAAGCTGTACTCGTACCTTGGATGTCTATCCACGGTCTGCCTTTCGAAGATCCACTGGAAACGGTCGAAAACCAGCCAAAAGTATCCTCCCCATATACAGAAAGTATCACTCTCCTCCATAAACTATTCTTCTCCGTGGCAAAGCGCCAAAGCCATTTCATCAGGAGGGCTTTGTTTCGAAGAGTAAGCGAACGCCCTCCAAGACCTCCTTGTTGATGAGGTAAAGCTGTCCAAGTCCATTTGACTAGGTTCTTTATCGGCCTATGCTCGCCCCCATTCCAAATAAAATCCCTCATTAATTTTTCCATCGATGCAGTCACAGACCTAGGGGCTTTAAGGATGGAAAAAAAAATAGGAATACTGTTGAGAACGGATTGAGCCAAAGTAAGACGACCCCCTTTAGAGAGCATTAGGGATCTCCACTTTTGAAGACGTTTATGCATCTTGTCCACCACAGGAGCCCAAAAACTCTCTGATTTGTGATTACCTCCCACGGAAAGCCCAAATAAGTGAAGGGAAAAGTCTCTGCTTTACACCCAAAAATAGATGCCCAGAAATTCACCTCTGTGGTGCTGCAGTTTATTCCAATCACGGCTGATTTAGTAACATTAAGGGAGAGGCCCGAAATGAGTAAATAGAAATGAATCAGCCCCCACCAATTCTCCATCATCTGAGTAGAAAAAGGGCAAAAAATGAGGACATCATCTGCATATTGGAGGTGAGTAATGTCTATCTCAAGGGATCCTACAGGGAAGCCTTTGATTATCTTCCTTTCTAGGCTGTAATGTATCAACCTACTCAAGACATCTCCCACGATGGTGAAGAGAAAAGGGGAGAGGGGATCCCCTTGTCTAGCCTATATTTTGCCTTTGGGTCTACCATTTATCATTACAGAAAAATTTGTAGTTGTTAAACAGCCATGGATCCAACTGCACCATTTTGTACCAAAGCCTTTAGCCTTGAGGGCAACTAAGAGGAAATCCCAATCTACCTAATCATAAGCTTTTTCGAAATCTAGCTTCAACAGGAAACCTTTCTTTTTCTCCCTTTTCCAAGTACTTATAATCTCTGAAGAAATCAAAATGGCGTCAAGAATTTGTCTTCCTTTCACAAAAGCCACTTGGGAGTCATGGATTATGTGGGGGAGAACTTTCTTTAATCTTGATGCTAATACTTTTGCAATGATTTTGTAAAGAGAAGTCACCAAGCTAATTGGCCGATAGTCTTTGACCGATGAGGGATGGGAACTTTTTGGAATGAGGCAAATATACATCTCATTTGTTCGTTTGTTAATTATCCCCTTCTCAAAAAAGTCATGGAACACCTTAACCATATCGGATTTGAAAATGTTTCATCCCTTTTTACGAATTCGTTGCTCATCCCATCTGGAGCCAGAGATTTTAGAGTACCCAAGTCTGTTACTGCCCTCCTTATTTCTTCTTCAGTGAAAGGATCTTCAAAAGAGGAACTAAGACTTGCCTGCAGGGGAGACCAATCCATATTCTCCACCAAATAACAATTGTCCACTATAGCAGTATAAAGGGAGGAGAAATATCTTACGAATTCAGCCTCTATGTCCTCCCCTTTTGTGAGTAAGGTTCCCTGATCATCCTTGATTTCACTAATGAAGGCTTTGCATTTTTTATGAGTGGACCATCGGTGGAAGAAGTTTGTATTTTCATCCCCTTCTTGTAACCATTTCAATTTACCTTTCTGCAGCCACATCCTCTGTTCTGTCACTATCGTTTCTGTTAGGCTCTCCTTTAGAGACTTCCTCTTTTCTTGTTTTTCTATAGAAAGGGAATTTATCTCTTCTTCTGTGTCTAGATCATCTATGGCTTTCAAAAGCTCAGTCTTCTTCAAGCCAACATTGCCAAACTCCTCCTTGTTCCACAATTTAAGAAGGCTTTTTAATTCCTTCAATTTTTCCATAAAACCATAACCCGGCCCACCACTTGAAGGATGCTCAATCCACCATTTCTCTATCATCGGAAGCAGCTGAGGAGAATCAAGCCAGACATTTTCAAATCTAAAGGGCATGGGACCCCATTTCACCTTTTCAGAAGCCAACTGAATAGGAAAATGGTCTGAGGTTGATCGAAAAAGACGAGTTGCCCTTTGATCTGCAAATAGATCCATCCAATCTTTAGAAATCAAGAAACGGTCTAACCTAACGGTCTAACCTGGAGAGAGAAGGAGAGGATCTCATATTGGACCAAGTAAACGTGTCATTTAGAAATCAAGAAATTGATGTAGTTAAGTAGCTGCTTCATAGCTTTTCTCACTTATTAGCTACTGTTATAGCTTTTATTTTAGTAGCTTTACTTTTACTGCACAGTAACAATAGTTACTCATGTAATTCTTAAGCTTGAAACCTCTATAAATAGGTTTCAGTCTTTTAATGAAGAGGTGTTGAATCATTTCTTAAAAAAACTTGTGAGGAAAAGAAGTTAGGCCCCTTCCCAGTCATTGAACGATACGGATCAATGCCTACAAACTTCAACTACCCCCAACTTACAACCCCTGTTTTTAATGTTGCTGATTTGTATAGCTACCATCCTCCGAATTCTTTTTCCCTTGCATCTTAACTCGAGGATGAGTTTTGTTTTAGGGTCCGGGAAATTGATGCAGTACATAAGAGGTTATTATTTAGTTTTCTGTTAAATTAGTTAGAGAATAGCTTCTATGTTTTAAATGTACAATTACTATACAGTAACTTGTAGTTACTGTTTTGTCTTTAAAGGGTTGCCTCTATAAATAGGCCCCCCCTCTTTAATAAAAGCATTATTCATTTGATCTTCAAGAAACTCCACTGTTAGTGTGCATCAGTGGTATAAGCAAGGAAATAAGAGACACAGGGGCTTGTCACCCACGCAACAATCCTCCCAAAGATAGATTTCAGTCCACATTGTCATAAGCTTTTCCAAAATCAATTTTTAAAGTTATGCCTTCCTGGTTTCTAGTCCTTGATTGCCTCATTGGCAATAATTACCTGATCCAAGATTTGTCCCCCTGTAATAAAAGCTCCTCGGGTCTCAGAAATAGTAGGGGGAAGAATCTTTTCTCAACTGATCAGCTTTTAGCAATAATCTTATATAAGCTTGTATCGGTTGTAGTTTATTTTTGAAGATCTTATATCTTACAAAAGTTACATGTTGTTCTTTTTTATATTTTTCATCTTTTCAATAAAAAAGATTCTTTTTCTATCTAGAAAGAAAAACAAAAGAAAAAACCTTATGTTTAAGTCATTTACTCTAATGTAGAGCGGAGTAGAAATACGTCTTGCAACATATGAAGCGCTAGCCTCTGTTCTGCAAGTGCTTGTGTCGGAGTTTTCTTCTCAAGTTCTACAATTCATATGGGATGAGAATACAATCATGCATCTAGGAGTAGAAGGAAGACAACCGTTGGACTCTCTTGTTCTTACTTTTCATCAGCATGTAAATGGTATACTTGATGCGGGAGTTTTAGTCCGATCTAGAAGGGCAGTTCTACTGAAGTGGAAGGTGGCTTTTTAAGCTTTGCATTTGTCTATTCTTTATATGTTTTCTTATATTGAGTATTTCTACTGACCTAAAATGTTAGTAGTAGCATTTGCAAATTTTCTATCTTCACAATGTGAGAGCTTTAACATGACATTATACCATAATAGTTGCTTTGACTTTGTTTTAACAACTTTCAGGTAGTGTCAAATAGCAAATTGCTTCTGTCCTTACAAATTGTATTTCATCCTTGGATAAATTTCACAGTCAGCCTTTTTGGTCTCATAGATTTGCACACTATTTCTAGATTTACACTTCTTAGCTGCATGTGTTCATGTGATGATGGTTATCGGCCTTAAAGTGATCTGTGTGTCTTATGCAGTGGCTTTGCCTAGAATCTCTTTTATCAATTCCACAACGCACTTTTCAAGATGGACTCTGTTTAGTGGATAATAACTCTTTTTTGTCGGAAGCAACTCTTGTGCAGATATTTAATGATCTTGTTGAAAGGTAACATCTGAGATTAACTTCCTCTCGGTTATGATATCGGTTCATATATTTGTTAGATAATCATATTGGCCCTTGGGTGCTCCTGTTGTTTTATATTTCTGCTGGGAAAGGGAGTTGTAATGACCAAGTTCGTCAGTTGGTGGTATGGCAAGTGTTCGATACTTATTTATTCCCAATCCATACTGAATTATAATGATGAGACTGACAGTTGTGGAAAGGGAAACTATATTATTACTTTTTGTCAAATTTTGGATTCTGTCTAAATTAGTTGTTGTAAATTGCTGTGACTTGCTAGGGAAGATATTAACTTTTCTAGTTAACACTAACAACTTTCTTTTCTTCTGGAAGATATTAACTTTTCAAGTCAACACTAAAAACTTTCTTTTCTTCTCTTTTTTTATTCAACAAATGTGGGGTGAGGATCAAATCTTTGACCTTAGAGAAGGTAAGAGGTGTTTTATCCATAGCTTGGGCGAGTCAACACTAATCAGGATGACTTTTCTATTGAAGTCCTTAAAAAAGCATTGGAACACTCCTAATCCGATATTTTAGGGGTGTCTTACGATTATTTTAAGCATGAGATTATAAAATAGCCTTATATTTGTCTCATTTCCAAAATATTAGAGGCAAAATTAGTTAATAATTACTGACCAACCTTTCTACTTCTTGTTTCTGCAAAATCATTGAAGTTTGGAATCCTCTTTGGAAGAAGTTTTTCAAAAGAGAAAAAACAAGAATGGCTTTTCTTGCCAATTTACTTATCTAATTTCTCTCTCTTCAGCGAGTTTGACTAATTTATTTGGGTGAATGATTCTTCTGGGTTTTTTTAATATAATCCTTATTCAAGGACGTTGCAAACAGAACGAACCCTTATGGATTATCACCTCTGCAATAATATTTGGTAATCTAGATATCCTAAAAAAGTAATTTTCGGTTGGAGTCTGCTTATGAAGGCATCAACACTCATGAAAGGACCTTTGTGCTTCTCTCCCCTGTGTGGTGTTTCATTTGCAAAATTGATGCTGAAACTCAATGCCACTTCTTAATCTATCTCTTCGCAAATCAATTCTGGAACATTTTGCTTCTCAACTTCAATTAGCATATGACACTTCCCCTTGGTCTGAATGACATTGTCTTTTTAGTCCGCACTCCTTAGTGGTCATGTTCACGGAAGGGAGAAAAAGATACTTGGGTTGCAAATTTGTAGAGCCTTTTGGAACTTATAGCCTAAAAGAAACAATAGTCTTAATAACTTAGTGTTAAATTATATTTTTTATCTTTTAATTTCCTCTCATATTTAGGTTTTCATAGGTTAGGTTTCCTTGTTCTAATAGGAAAGGGTTTATTTTCTTTTCTTCTTTGTAGCTCCTATTTATAGCCTTGTATCAATTCTTATTAATTAACACTTAGAAAGCTCTTTTGATCATTTTTTGGATTATCTCATTTTTGTGGAACTTACTGTAAGCTTTATGACCTTTTTTGTAACTACTATTTGAGTTCTCTTCGTGTCACTTGGAAAAGTTTTTGGTTATCTTCCTGGCTTGGCTTTCCTCCATTTTTAAGTTCATTTATTCAATGAAATTTGTTTCTTATAAAAAAACTTTTCCATTCAAATTGATTCTGCTAAATTTTCAGCCTCGAGAATGCTGGAGAATGCTCTGTTTTGCCCATGCTGAGATTGGTTAGATTGACATTGTGGCTATTTTGCAAGGGGAAGTCTGGTCTGCTTGTTACATTTTGTAATGGCGTGAATTCAGAGGTTAACACTACATTCTTTATTTTGTTCCTGATCATGTAATCTTCTGTACTGTAAATACAGGGGTGCGTTATGTTGTGTTATCTCATCTTTATGGAGCTGATATGGTGTTTTCTTTCAAGTAATCTTATCCGAATAATTATTGATTTATTGTGCATTTCATTCAATGATTAGTTCATTATTTCCATTTTCTTTAGTAGACCTTGTAATCCTCCATTTTCATCTCGTCATTGGCTTCCTTATTAGTGGTTCTTTTTCTTAAGAAAAAATCAATAGGATAAGATTGCTGTATCTTTTGCTTTAATTTGGGTAACAATCAATATTCATTGCTGGTTTAATTTAGTTTATTCTCTTTTGGCTATATTTCTGCATTACACATTCTATAATTTCAGATGATGTGGCGTTTGGTACATTCCTCTTGGATATTGCATGTCAGCTGCAACAAGCGAAGGGTTGCACATATTGCTGCGCTTCTGTCTTCTGTTCTGCATTCTTCCACATTTTCTGAAAAGAGTATGCATTTAAGTGAGGGTGGAACAGGACCTCTGAAATGGGTGTGTACCTGAAAATTTTCTGTCCACTCACCTTTCTCGGGCATGTCTTCTCACAGTTGGTTTTCCATCAACTGTTTCCTAATGCATATTTTTGCAGTTCATAGAAAAATTTCTTGAAGAAGGCACAAAAAGTCCTCGAACGTTTCGTCTTGCTGCATTACATTTGACCGGCATGTGGCTCAGTTATCCATGGACAATAAAATATTATGTTAAAGAGCTGAAACTGCTATCACTATATGGTTCTGGTATGTTTCCATACCATATCTTATTTGTTATTTATATCCAATTTCCACATGGTCTCTGAAATCACATGTAATGTGACAATGGTCTGCAGTTGCATTTGATGAAGATTTCGAAGCTGAATTAACTGATTATGTGGCAAGGACTGAAGTATCGTTATTGGCAGAAAGTCCAGACCCAGAGCTCACAGAAGTACGTTTACATCTTTTAACATTCATATCGTTTAGTGTTAAATTATTCCCGTGATAAGATTGTATAACAAATTCACCTTGATGCTAAATCTTTCCCAACTCAAAACATCTCATTTTTTTTTTTTTCAGTACAATATCTTTAACTTCTGCTTATGTCATTCTATCTTGTTAAACAGGATTACATATCTAATTTACAATAGAATTACTACTTCACTCGTTTCTTAGGAACTATTGTTGATATTTTTTCCAGTATGTTCCTTTTCAACCATAGAATTGCATGTCTCTTGAGCCATTATTTCTTTTGACGCTCTTATTCCAACTTCTTTAGTGCTCCAAATTATTTGTTAATTAATTCCCAGTTGCATATCTCTTGTGCTCTGTTATTCTAAGTTCTCTAGAGCCTCTAGTAGCATAACCAAGACATGATGGGTTCTTCTTTAGGGCATTCGTCTAAATCATTCTTTCACGTGTTTGGTGGATCCTCTCCCCCTTTGTTGCTCCATTTTTCTTTGCTTTAGAAGATTAAGATTTCAAAGAAGGTCAGATTTTTTGTGTGGCAGATCTTACATAGCAGGATTAATACTTTGGATCACATTACGAGGCCTTCTATTTTTTGATAGGGCTGCAGTATTTTATACTTTGAACGGCTGCCGCCGATCATCCCTTGTGGTCTTTCCAATTTTCATCCTCTGTTTGGGATTGTTTGTTTCAGGCTTTTGGTGTTTGCTTTGTTCGCCCAAGAGAGTGTTGTTAGATGTTGGAGGAGGTTCTCCTTCACTCTCCATTTTGGTGTATGGGGCGTTTTTTTTGGTGTACTGGTTTTTGTGCTGTCTTAGAGGGCTAGGGAACAAGAGAAATAACAAGATTTTTAGAGGGGTCGAGGGAGAATGCTTGTGCTCTTGCTCAGTTTCGTGTTTCTCTTTGGACCTCAGCGTGCAAAGATTTTTGTAATTATCCCTTAGAGTTGATCTAATTAGATTGGAGCCCCCTCTTTTAGTTTGGTTCCTTTCATTAGGCTGTTTTTTGTATGCCTCTGGTATTCTTTTATTCTTCTCAATGAAAGCATGGAAAAAGATTCAGATGCATTTTGTAATATGCTTTACTTGGCTTTTAACTCTCAACAAATATGGAAAAAGATTCTTCTCTATGTAACACCAAAATCAAAATGAAATCTACGCTATTGAATTTAAATAAGACCTAAAAACTAACCGGCTAGTTGCCAGAAATATTACTTATAAATTACTATGTTACATTATATGGAATACAAATAAACGACAAGATAATTCTGAAAATATCTATCCAGATTTTATGCTTAACTGGCTTGGCACCAAATATATAAGTTGTGATTTGGAATATCTTCCTCGGAGCACTTTGACTCCATTGGATTTTCCTTTGGCCGATCAGGTGTTTATCAATACAGAATTGTATGCACGTGTATCAGTTGCTGTTCTGTTTCATAAGCTAGCTGACCTGGCTGATATGGTGGGATTGTCTAATAAGTATGGGAGTTGTTCTGATGCTGTGGAATCTGGAAAATTGTTTCTGCTGGAGCTCCTTGATTCTGTGGTATGGGTTTTTGTAGCATTAGAGTATGCATTGTGCATATGTTTATTTATTTTGATCACTACTTTTACTTGTCTGGGGCATGTGCCAAAATTTTTCTTTTTCTTTCTTTGATAAGGGACGCACATATGTAAGTTTCAATTGTAAATTTCTGACTAATACACAAAGCTAAGAGTTGTTTTAAAATTTTGATTTAGAAGCATTAAAAACTAAGGATAGAGACACCAGAGAGACATACACGAGAAAAGAGAGAAGAAATAAATTCTCAAATTGATTGATCAAAGATGAGGAATAGAGACACTATTTATAGGTTACAGGAGGAAACAAAATCTAGGAATAACCTCCTAACTTCCCTAACAAAAAAGGTGATTTATTTGCTAAATTTAAACACAAAATCTAAACAACTTCTAACTAAGTCCACATAATCTTAACTTCTAACTAATTCAACACTCCCCCTCAAGCTGGACTATACAGATTGAACAGTTTAAGCTTGATCAACAACCTTTCAAACACGGGCCTCAAGAGTCCTTTTGTTAGGATATGTGCAGCTTGATCTAATGATGGAATATACATCAGATTTATAATTTTCTCTTCAATATTCTCCTTGATAAAATGCCTGTCAACCTCAACATGTTTAGTACGATCATGATGCACTTGATTGTGTGCAATAGCAATTGCAGCCTCGTTGTAACAATAGACTTCCATTGAACTATCAAACTTGATCTTGAGTTCTTGGAGGAGGAGTTTCAGCCACATTATCTCACAAATACCATGAGATAATGCCCTGAATTCAGCCTCAGCACTACTTCTTGCGACGATTGTTTCTTACTCCTCCATGGAACAAGATTACCCCATACGAAGGTACAATATCCTGTCGTAGATCTCCTATCTTGAACAGAACTTGCCCAATCAGCATCTGTAAACACCTTAATCTTTCTGTCATCATCCTTTCCGAAAAATAATCCAAGTCCTGGAGTTCCTTTAAGATATCTAAGAATATGAATACATGGCTTCCATGTATTCTTCAGTAGGAGCATGCATGTATTGACTTACAACACTCACTGCAAATGCAATATCAGACCTAGTGTGGGATAAATAGATTAATCTTCCAACAAGACGCTGATATCTCCCTTTATCAACGGGTACCCCGTCTAGGCTCTCTCACAACTTATGATTGGGACTTATTGGAGTATCAGGCGGTTTACATCCAAGCATTCTGGTTTCCGGTTTCCGGTTTAAGGACGAGATGGATTTATGACTTTGCTGTTCAGGCTGTGGTGACTCCACTCCTCTTTGAACCGTTTGTCGCCGAGAATAAACAAGAGTCTCAGGTTGCTTGTCACTTCGATTTGGGTTGACTTGATCATTTTCATTATTATAGGAAATAATAGGAATCGACTCTTCTATCTGAGTAATTGGGACGATCGGGATGTATTTTTGGCTGAGGTGACTCGGTATTTAGACCATCAATCTCAGGTATTTTTGACTGAGGGGACTCAATTCTGTATTTAGATCGTCAATCTCCCAAAAATTTCCATCAAGATTACTTGTAATAGGCTCAGTCTCCCCCTGAGGGGAATTTAGGGAGAAAAAAAATTGAGACTCAAAAAATGTGACATCCATGGTAGTATTAAATTTATTGGTGATTGGACAATAGCATTTATAGCCTTTCTGAGTAGGAGAGTAACCAAGGAAGACACTTTCTGGCTTTTGGCTCCAATTTGTGACGTTCATGATCATAAACATGAGTGAATGCAGTACATCCAAATATTTTGAGGGGGATTGTAAGGACAGATCGGATTTGCGGATAGATAGTGAGTAAGATTTCTAGTGGAGTATTAAATTTCAGAACACTAGAGGGCATCCGATTAATGAGATAACAAGCAGTAAGGACAGCATCACCCAAAAAACGGTTAGGAACAGAATTGGTGAACATGAGAGTACGGGCAGTTTCTAAAAGATGCCTATTTTTCCTTTCTGCTATACCATTTTGTTGGGGGGCAATGACACAGGAACTTTGGTGAATGATTCCATTCTGAGATATAAAAGTTCCTAACGTTTGATTAAAATATTTTGTCCCCTTATCTGTGCGAATAATTTTGATTCTCGTATTAAATTGATTATGAATGAGATAATGAAACTGTTGAAAGATTGATGTAGTTTCTGATTTTTCTTTAAGTAAATAGACCCAACAAGCCCTAGTGTGGTCATCAATGAAGGTAAGGAACCAACGTTTACCAGACATATTTTTTATGCGAGACGGCCCCCATAAATCACTATGAATCATTGTGAATGGACTGGATGGTATATACTCAACAGAAGGATAAGATGTACGAGAGTGTTTTGAAAGTTGACACACTTTGCAAGTAAAAAGGTCATCTTTATGAAAAAGTGAAGGATACAAATATTTAAGATACTGAAAACTCGGATGCCCTAAACGGCGATGTAAAAGTAGAATTTGTTGTTCTCTAGAATTCGACTCACTACCAACCTAGAGAACTTGTTTATTTCGTTGACTTGGTCCTTTGAAGTAGTATAGCCCTTCAAAGCCATCAGCACTGCCAATCGTCGTTCCCGTTATCAAGTCCTGAAACGAACACTTAGAGTCAGTGAATAGGACCTGACACTTTAAATCATTAGTCAAATTCTGAATAGAAATTAGATTGCAACATAAAATTTAGGCACATGGAGCACTGAGTGCAATGTAATGTTCGGGCTAAGAATAACAGAACCAAAGCCCTTAATAATGGCCGATGACCCATCTACAAGCTTGACATGTATTTGAATCGGGTTGGGTGAGTACATGGTAAACATATCATGAAAAGCGGTCATATGATCAGTTGCACCTGAATCTAAGATTCACTGATCGGAATGCTGCTGACTTGTTAAAGCTGCACTAAAAATACCTCGTTGTGCCACGAAACTTGACGAAGGAGTAGACTCAATCGGCGGTGTTAAGAGGCGATAGAGCTGTTCAAGTTGTGCCTTCGAAAATGGAGTGAGAGAGGTGGCCCAATCTTGGGAGTTTGACACACTAGGGCCCACTTGATAGTCGAAGGAGCTGGTTCGAGAAGTATTTGTAGGTAGAGGTGGCCGATAATCCCCTGATAAATTCTTCCGTTGAGGACGACCATGGAGTTCCCAACACTGATCTTTTGTATGGTTTGTGCGCTTACAATGATCACACCATAGGTTGTTCCGACGAGTAGATCGGGATGAAGGTGGTGGTGGACCTCGTACCGCCAGATCTGATGATTCCAGTGAGAGGGACAGGTTTTGTAGGTGTATCATCCATCATCACAAGTTTACGGCTTGACTCGTAGCGAACTTCTGCGAAGATTTCGTCAATGGCTGTGATTGGCTTTGTGGCAAGTAAGCGGCCACGCACATCATCTAATTTCGGACGAAGACCTGCAAGAAAATCATAAATTCGTTCCTTCTTGACGTGTTTGCGGAAGCGTTTAGCATCCTTCGAGTTCTCCCATTCGAGATTGAGACGTAGATCAAGTTCAGCCCAAAACCTAGGTAATGAGCTGTAGTATTGCGTGACATCAGATTCACCTTGTCGTGAGGAACGTGCCTTATTGCGTAATTCAAACAATTTAGCTGAGTTATCTAAATCAGAAAAAGCCGTAGTGAGCGCGTTCCAAAGATCCTTTGCTGTTGAGTAGAAGATGAAGGATTCTTGAATGTCCTCCTCCATCGAGTTAATGAGTCATGCCATGACCATTGAGTTTTGAGCATCCCACACAGAAAAAGAAGGGTCATCTTCATTTGGTTTTGCTATCGTGCCATTGATGTACCCGAGTCAACTTCGGCCACGAATAACTAGGAGGGCCGATTGAGACCATTGCAGAAAATTTTTTCCGTTGAGTTTTGGAGAGGTAATTTGACAAACACCGTTTGTTCCAGTATTTGAGATTCCCAATTATCAATTTTCAAATAAAGGTTGCGAAATCTTTTTCATTTACCATTTTGATTGAATTTGCTTAACAATCTTCCATCTTCAAATTTCAAAAGAGCTTTGTGGTCCATGAATGGATTAATGCAACACGGCTGAGAATATTTTGAATTTAGAGCGCTGGCTACTTTCCAATTATCATGAGCTTTCAACTTTGTAATTACCATAATATTTCTCCAATAAATTTCCAAGACCTCAATCTCTTTTCTGACCCAGAATGTTTTCCTCTTTTCTCAAAAATGCTTCTTTTATCAAAAACGATTTCTTCCTTCAATGATTCAACTCCAGTTACTTTGAATTCTGCATTCAACTTGGTGCCCTGCAGAACAGTTTTCAACTTGCCACGTTTTTTGACTGCCTCATCATAGGTGTTTTAAATGTCCCAGTAGGGAGCATTTTGTCCTTTGGGATCTCACTTTCATTTTTCAGCTTAGTCTTTTCATCGTATCTAGATAATCGCACTTTTTACATGTCCCAGAAAGCATACCACCCTTACTTATTACGACCTACTGGAACTGAGAACCTCTTTCTTCCTCTAGTGATGGGCCAAACAACACACTCCATATAACAAGTGAGATTGAATTTCACTTTCTGGATTCAGCAGGCACCCCATGTGTTTTTAGTTTGTCTAAAGAGGGACGATTGAATTGGAAAATGCAACAATTGAACTAGATTTCCTCAAACCAAATTACATGTGAAAGCTGGAGGGGCAAATAGGTTTTGAAATCATGTCTTCAACGAAGAAGTTTTCCTCCCATATGCAAAAGTGCTTATTATCAATACGACAGCTATTCATCTCCATGGTGTTATCAAGAAATCTTAAGGACTGCTTAAAACAGAACGACTTAAACAATCTTGATGATCTAGAAGAAATCTTAATAAACTGATGGCAATGAGGGAGAAGAACTATGAGACAGTGGAGCGTGAAACAATCATGATGACTTGAGATCAAACTTAACAGACTGATGCTATAGATGAGGAAACCTTAAAGAACAGATACTAATGCGGAAAAAGACCTAGGAGAGGAGAGTGAAGAGACCATTTTCCTTACCTTTTGCCATCCATGTTTTTTGAGTGGAAACTAGGTGCATATGTAAATTTTTACCGTACAGTTTCTGAATAATACACAAAGCTAGGAGGTTGTTGAATTTTCCAAGGGGTTGTTGACCCCTATTCTTGTCTCTAATTTTATCAAATTCTACTTCAACCTTACCACTGCTTCGGCATGTGGCCCATTCTTGAACAGCTGTGATTTGCCTCCAATCTTCCCCAACACGTAACCATCACAAAACCTATGTTTATACACTAACACTTGATCTTTCTTCTAGAGTTCTTTGGTTAGCCCTTGAATCTGATTGCATCCCTCTCCCCGATGCTTTCTGACTTCATTGCCAACCATTGGGAGATGTCATACTCCTTGTGGCCTACTTAGTTCTAGAATTGGGAAGTATGTTGGAAGAATAGAGTTGAAGAGAATGTCAGTTGGTTTGGGTCCGTTTCCAATTGGGTTTAGCCCATTTCTTGGTCCAAGTGTAGTCCTCTGGCATGGGCCTTTTAACGTTCATATTACCCATGAATGGGCTGTTGCTCCCAACAAATTGTTGGCCCGTGAGGGGAAAAACCAATGGGATTCCTCGTATGCCTCAACTGAATTTTTTTCATGCACCAACAAGCAAATGTAGATAGGTCACTTTTTTAGTGGTCCAGAATCCAGGTCACTCCCTCCTAGTTGGGCTCTCTTTTCCTTTTCATTAGAAAAAAGGAAATATGCTATTATAATGGAAAGAAAATTACAAAATTTTGAGCAGTTCAGAAGGGCAAGCTCTAAAATGTATTTCTCTTATTTGGTTTGCTTCTGAATGTATTTTGAGCTTTTATAAGCTTGCCTGAGACTTTGTATTTGTATCAATCATTTGGCAGTTTGTTTTAATATTTGTGATGCTCTTTAACAAAAGTTATTGTTTTCTGTCAATTAGCTTTGGGTTGAATGTTGATTTCATCATGTATTTGGTACAGGTAAACAACAATGACCTTGCAAAGGAATTGTATAAAAAGCATAGTGCGGTGAGTTGGTTTAAATTATTATGGAGTTTTCTATATGGGAGAATTTATCAAGGGGGTAAATTCATATTCTTCATATATTAACAAAATCTTAGGAGTAAAGTTGTAATTCTTGTTGTATGGATCATTGGTAATGCAATTTTTCTTCACTGTGTTTCATAATATCTAGCCATTTATTTTGAAATATTTCAGCACCTGACTTTGTGAATTGTTTCCGCACCCAACTTTCTGAAAAAAGTTTCTATTAGAATCTTTGTGAATATTTCAACATCGATCTTATTTTATACACTGGAAAAAGGATGAGTATTATAGCCCCAGACCCCAGTCTATGTTGATTGATTTTGCGCCTCATTATGAATATTTCATTTTATACCTCTTACTTATCAGATTCATAGACGCAAAGTACGTGCTTGGCAAATGATATGTGTTCTATCCCGGTTTGTCTGCCAAGATATAATTCAGCAAGTTACCAATAGCTTGCATGTTGCCCTCTGTGTAAGTAAATGTTGGATCTAATGCAACATTCTAATTATTCACTGTTTTATTTGCCATTGATTTATATAATTTGAAAGTGCTGCATAGGTTTTAATAAATCATATGAATCAATTGTTGAGTTCGTAATTTATTCACTAGCCATCATAAATTCTTTGTAACTGTATGATTTTTTTTCTTCAATGAGAAACACATATTTCATTAACATGATGAAATATACAAAAAAGGGATAAACCCAGGGAAGGGAAATTAAAAAAAGGTCCTCCAACTCATCAAAAGGTCGGTAACTGTATGATATTGTGATAGATCTTTATTTGAGCCACTATCTAACCATATTTTCATTTGATTCACTCGCTTCTTCGTAGTGCCTTTGATTTTGTAGCAATTTCTCTTGCATTTACCTCCTCTCTTATCTAATAAAAGGGGAAAAAAGAAGAAAAAGTGTATTCTATACCTGGTAATTCATAATTGTAACCCAACGATTTTGTCATTCTAATAGGAATTAGAAGGAGAAATCTATTCAATTAAATAGAATACCTGTTGTCTTATTAGTCTTATTATTATTATTATTATTATTTTTTAATATGGTGAATTAAGAACGGGTCATGTGAGATTGAAACCTGTTTCGTCTTGACAGCCTAAGATAGTGGCTTACAGGACTTATCTCTGAGTAGGTAAACATGATTTATTTGGACTGCTTTTCTTGAAACCATTCGTTTGGGGTCGAAGAAGGTTGTTTTATTGACAGCTGTTTTTCTCATCCTTTTTTCTTTCCCTCTGTTTCCTTTTCAGTTTTATTACCATTCTCAATAGATTTAGGGCATTATCTATTGATTATTTTAGCATAATTTTCTAAGCATATTTAATTGTTATTTTACCATCAGAAATTATGGAAGCTAAAATGTTTCCTCATGAATTAACCTGGCTAAATTTCTGTAGATCATATTTGCTACTGAATACTTGTAATTTCCTTCATGTCCTTATTTACAGAGAAACAACCTTCCTTCTGTTCGTCAATATTTGGAAACATTTGCAATAAGCATTTACTTGAAGTTTCCAACACTGGTAACATGATTTATTTCTTGCAATTTTTTAGGAGGATATAATAAATATTTTGTATGAGAGAGAGAGAGAGAACCTTGGGGTGGGTAATTGTAAGACGTGGTTTGTTTTTAGTTTGGTAAATAATCCCTCAGGAAAAGGAAAATATATTTAATTTTAAATGTATACTTATTTTCTTTACATAACTTAATATGCCTATTTAAGATTATTTATTAAATTTTGAACCTAAAATTTAAAACACCAACCTTCCATTGGAGGCTTCTTTTCTTTTTTCTTTTTGGATTTTTACTTGGGGAAATCTTTTTTAAAAAATATTTGCAAATTTGTATTCTTCTAAATTTAATTGCAAATATAGCATTTTTATAAAAAAATCTAATCGTAAATACGAGAATTTTGTTAGAACTAATAAATAATTGATTGTCTTAAATAATAGTAATGTATAATATTTTTATTTTATGTGATAGTAATTAAGAGGGAATGATTCAAATTCTATGATGGCCATCTACCTTAGGAATTAGTAATTCCATTGTGTTTCCCAGCACCAAATATTGTAGGGTCAGACGGTTGTCCCGTGAAATTAGTCGAGGTGCGTGTAAATTGGTCCGGACACTCACGGATATAAAAAAAAAATAAATAAATAAAAAAAAAAAACCTAGGTATTGGTTAACTATTATTATAGCAACCACAAATTAACCTAGATATTGATTAACGGTTATCACTTATTTACCTATATCTTTATTAATAGCTATCACAAAATTACCAGTATTTAACTTTTCTATATTTACAATCTTTTTAGGTGATATTTTTTGTAGTATTTTATCTAAAGTAGGCTAGATTTGCAACTACTCTTTCTTACTTGTGTGTTGTTGGTTGTGATATTTTTCTTAATGGAATGGAGGATTGGGTAAGTTTTCTATACTTATTTTGTTTAGTTCTATTTGTTCTATACAAATGAATTGGGGAATTTTTAATTCATCCGGTTTATTGTTACATCATATTAATTTACAGATTTTTAGTGTATTGTAGGTTGATTTCATTCACAAGTGACATGATCCTTTCCTATTTGTTCTAGTGTCTACTGTCTATTCACAAGTGACAATATATTTGTCTAATTGGGATTTGGAACATTTATTTTCCGTTTCAGTTAATAAATATTGAACTTTGTTAAGAAAGAACTAATCGTGATGACCAAAAGGCAAAAATGATTCAGTTCTGTCTGCATACATTGTGATGTTGGAGTTTCATCTGCACTAGTTTTTGAAGTGCATTTTCATTGTTTTATGTTACTGTTTTGTATACTGTTATATAAGTCAAAGAGCGTATTATTAATATTGAAATTAAAGAAGTATATGTAATATTTTTATCAAATAATTTTCAAATAGTTAAATAATAATTTTTATTGAACATATTTATTCCTTTTCTATTATCATAAATCTGTTCGCTTGATTTGAATAACCCCCTTCCTATGTTACGTTCACTCATCTCACTTGTTAACTTTAGTGTTCTTCCTTTATTCACATAAAATCAGAACTACCCTTCACCCAGCATCTTGTCTTCTCTTTGTTTGACATTCTGATGTAGTCAGTAGCTGTTATATAGCTTTTACCATGTAATTACCCTTAGTTTTAGCTTATGTTTAGTTAGCTTTTCAGTTTACTGCACAGCAACAGTAGTTACTGTTGTCAAGTGTTCTATAAATAGGTTTCAGCTTCATTAATAAAGCATTCATTGAAATATTATCAAACTTTGTGTGCAAGACTGCATCAAATTGGTATCAGAGCACCGAAAATCCTTGGGCTTTTCAAAAATGGCTGGGAAAAAGAATGCTCCGATTGGGGGAGATTCCTCTCTTGCCAAAAAAGAAGCGGAAATTGTTGCCGCCCTCTCTTCACAATCATCAACCATGCGTTTACTATTGGTTGAAGAAACTGTCGAAAATATACAGTAGAATGTGGTAGAGATTAAACAAATCCTTCATGTGCTGGTGGACAAGATCGAAAACATACAAGCAGACCAACCGAAGAAGAAGAATGGGAAAGAACCACAAGGGGAAGGGATTACAATCGGTCGTGAGACACATTTTCCAGCCCCAAGAAGTAATCAAGATACCTTTCCTATCCAAGAAACCCATACGGTTCTATCAAGAAACCTTCCTATCCAAGAACCCCACCATATTCCTCAACGAAACCATGAAGTTCCCCAAAATCATATCCAAGATTTCCATAATCGACCACCTAGAGAATACCATAATCCTGTTTTTGGTCCACCACAATATCAAGATTGGCCAAGAAACTATAATGGTCATCGAAGATTCCCTCGGAGATAGGATGTTCACAGTGACTCTTCAAGTGATGAGGATGACTTACAAACTTGGCATGAGGGCAGGCGGCAACACAGACTCCATCCCCACCACCATCGGGAGTAGAATGACTAGAAAATGAAGATTGATCTCACTTACTTCGATGGCAAGATGGACATCGAAGGCTTCCTAGAATGGATTAAGAATGTTGAGAGCTTCTTCGAATACATGTCAACCTCGGATCATAAGAAGGTAAAACTGGTGGCCTTTAAACTCAAGGGCGACGCTTCAGCATGGTGGGAGCAGCTGGAAACAAATTGCCAACAATTTGGTAAGTCTCCTATCCGTTCTTGGGAAAAAATGAAAAAACTAATGAGAGGCCGGTTTCTACCTATCAATTTTGAGCAGATTTTGTACAATCAATATCAAAACTGCAAATAGAGAACCCGTTCTATTAGTGATTATACATAAGAATTCCATCGTTTGGAAGCAAGAACTAATCTTGGAGAAATTTACTCCGTTTCTGCAAGCGTATGGTCGATGATCGTGGTGAGAGGACGGAAATTTACTCTGTTTCTTTGCTGGCTAAGGAAGGATATCCCACTGCTGGTTTCTTTTCCACCATTGAATGCCCAGAAATTTGGGTGCTCTGATATCAATTTGATGCAGTCATGCGCACAAAGTTTGATAATATTTCAATGAATGCTTTATTAATGAAGCTGAAACCTATTTATAGAACACTTGACATGTTACTGTGCATTAAACTGAAAAGCTAACTAAACATAAGCTAAAACTAAGGGTAATTACATGGTAAAAGCTATTTAACAGCTACTTACTACATCACATTCAACCAGAGATATATAATGTAGATTTGCAATACTGAGCAGATGTTGGCTAGTGGCAACTATGGATGCAGTAATGGATTAGAACAGGAAAAATAATACTATAAACTTTGTTTTAATGCTATTTTTTTCTAATAGAATTCGGCTGAGTTTATGGTTGAAAATAGGTCATTTGATTCTTTTTGTAATTGTGTACAAATCACAGCTTCTACTTGGTGCTTAAACCATAGGAACTCTTTCTGTAACTATAGTCTAACAATGCTCATTCACAATTGGAAAGCCGCTCTTCATTAATTTTTTGTGTGGCGGAGGCTGTTTTTTTCGTTTATAATACAAGTTTCTGTTTCTCATTAAAAGAAAAAAAAAAAAGAATTCAGCTGATTTAGGTTTTGAGTTAGGAGCCGGTAATTTTCACAACCAGAAACCACTGGGATCCTAATATTTTATTTGGACTATTCTTCATACCTTTATTTTCTTGTGGTGACACCTGATGTTTGGATGCGATCACTCAAACCACAGGTTAAGGAGCAATTGGTTCCTATACTACAAGATTACAATATGAGACCTCAGGTAATAAATTCAGCAATTGCTAGGCTCTGTACCTTTATGATATTGGTACACAGCAATAATCAATAATATTGATTTCTGGGAATTCCTATATATAGCATTATCATATCAAATTTGAACTGACTTTGGTTTTTTTATATCATGCCAATAAATGAAAAAATTTCTTGTCAAATATGTAAATTTATATTAAAATTGAAATGCAGGTACTCTCTTCTTATGTATTTATAGCTACAAATGTCATCCTCCATGCAACTGAAGCAGTTCAGTCCAGCCATTTGGATGAGTTGCTTCCTCCACTTGTTCCACAATTGACCTCTCATCACCACAGTTTACGGGGTTTTACTCAGGTTGGTTTTTCAAGAGCATATAATCTTGTTTCAAGTAACCCTGCATTTTAAACTGTTGAATTAGTTAGAAGTTAAGATTATGTGGACTTAGTTAGAAGTTGTTTTAAAGTTGTTTAGATTTTGTGTTTAAATTTAGCAAATAAATCTCCTTTTTTGTTAGGGAAGTTAGGAGGTTATTCCTAGATTTTGTTTCCTCTTGTAACCTATAAATAGTGTCTCTATTCCTCATCTTTGATGAATCAATTTTGAGAATTTATTTCTTCTCTCTTTTCTCGTGTATGTCTCTCTGGTGTCTCTATCCTTAGTTTTTATGGTATCAGAGCAAGAGGTCCTATGTTCGAACTCCTGCATTGCGATTCCTCCCCATTTATTATGATTTCCACTTGTTGGGTCTTGATGTTGTTTTCCAAGCCCACAAGTGAGGGGGAGTGTTAGAATCCATATAAATGAATTAAATTTACCCAACCCATCAGCTTAAGTTTTTGGGTTGAGGGGTGGTTTGTTCATCC
>NW_019104630.1:436306-457015 GCF_001995035.1 Momordica charantia
TCTATTCCTCATCTTTGATGAATCAATTTTGAGAATTTATTTCTTCTCTCTTTTCTCGTGTATGTCTCTCTGGTGTCTCTATCCTTAGTTTTTATAAACAATGTCTTTTGGTTTTCTCGCAGTTACTGGTGTACCATGTTCTTTGTAAATTTTTTCCAGTAGTGGAATTCAGAGCCACTGGGAGTATGACTTTAGAGAAGAGATGTTTTGAAGATTTGAAATCATACCTTGAGAAAAATCCTGATTGTGTCCGGTATGATTACTTATTTTAACATTTAGTTACTAGATATTGAACGTTTATATCGTGTTATGAATTACGAACATAGAATCATACCTTTACGCAACTCCTTCAAGTATGAAATGCCAGCTGGGGTACTTTCCTTCTTATCTCTCTGTAATACATTATGATAACACATGTTTGTATCTTGTTCAAAAAAAAAAACATGGTTTCTGTTTCTTGTGTAATTATATGTTTCTGCAGTCTTCTTTTTAGCTATTTAGTTAAAACTGGCGTGTTTTGACTTCTTAATCTTTTTTAACCCTATAAAGGTATACCATACACCAGATAAAAGTTGACACATTAAATATTGTTCTTAAAACTTACAGTTGATACGTTTCTCTTTCAGTTTACGGGCATCAATGGAAGGATATCTTCATGCCTATAATCCTGCCCTATCTGTGACACCATCTGGAATTTTCTCTAGCAGAGTTAAGGTTAGCTGCATGCTGGAAATTGATAAATTTAATAATCATTTATACAGTTAAAGCATACCATGTAAAGATACTAACAATTTCCAGTGGCAAGATTAGAGTAAGGAAAGAAAGAACTAGAGGGAACAAACTTTTATTTTTCTTTCCGTTTCTTTCTTTCTTTCTTTCTTTCTTTTTTTATTTTTATTTTTTTTAGTTCCATTTGTTGGACAAGAGGCTGAATTTTCGTACAACTTGGGAGCTTGAGAAGCTATGAATTTGTAATGAAGACTGCATATTGCTATTTGAAGTGACAAATATATATTTTTAGAGTGTGTTTCTTTCATTTAGATATTTGTGTTGAGAGTACACCGTCGTGAACCCCAATTCATGAATCATAATACACTTTCCAATTCTTGGGAGGTCCTCGGTGCTCACCTTCGAATGAAGGAACGATCAATGTGCATTTTCACCATCCCTTCATTGGCTGCTGTCTTTTGCTGGAGAGGAGTTATTTGGCCCTATAAGAGGGACTGCTGCCTTATGCTTGAGGAGGTTTTGTTTCACCCTCCCTTCAAGGTGGAGGGTAAAGTCCTCTGGAGGGCTGGCTTTTTTGCAATGTTATAGCGTATCTAGATGGAACAGAATAATTGAATATTTAGGGGAGCGGAGAGGTTTTGGGGATGGGAGGAAGTATGGTCCAAAGGCTAAAAGGGGTTGCAAAAATCCCATCTAATTAGGACGTACGTGGCTAAGAGAATAGTTACACAAAGAGTTCCCCGATTTGTACCAAGAAGCTACTGTGTACAAAATAAAATCTTGTAAATAGGATAAGATTCTTTCCTTCTTTCTTGTTCAGTCAGGCTAGTTTTGGCTTCTTGTTGGACTGTTGTTTTTGTAAGCCCCTTTCTTGATGGTCCCATTGCCAGTCCGTTAGGTTGGCCCTTTGTATTCTTTAATTTTTCTCAATAAAAGAATTAATATGCATTTTCACTATGCAATTCATAAAGCGGTCATTAAAATAAGTCCCTTGTCACATTTTAGAGTTTGAATGGTGCGATATGATACTCCATTTAAAAACTTGCTAAAATAAGTCAGTTATGATTGACCTAGACGTGTCATAAAATAAACCTTTTTCATGTTTATTGAACTGTATTAGCCGCCATTCCGAAGTAATTGATTTTCTAATACATTTATCCTGCCTTTTGTGAAAGGACCTCGAGTTCGAGTGTGTCCAAATATCTCTCTTGGAGCAAGTTCTTAACTTCCTAAATGTAAGTAATTCTCATATTTATCCATCGATGTCTCTTTGTATAATACATATATAACGTACTTTGGTTGTTTCAGGATGTCAGAGAAGACCTTCGCAGTTCAATGGCAAATGACTTGACAGCTATTAAAAATGAGAGCTTCAAAACTATAGAAGATCACAACCTTATGGACGTGCCACCTGATGTAAATAAAGAAAGTTCTACTTCCAAACTGCCTCTAGCAACTTCTTTGGATTTTCAGAAAAAGGTCACTCTCTCAAAACATGAGAAGAAAGACACTGATACTAGTTCCTACTTGGGCAGAAAAAAAGCTTACAAGTACCTTGATGGTACGTTTTATTATTTTTGTGTTTCTACCTGTTTACTAATGAGTCTCCTGGAAGAATTGTATGATCTGAAATTAAACAAAATTACAAACCATTATATTATACTGAAATTGAACCATGCACTGTATTCATTTTAAGGACATTCTTTATGCTGTATTTTTATAATCCTGTTTTATTCTTTGACATTTTGAAAAGACCAAAACTGGCCCCTCCATTAAAAATTAATTGTAATTATTAGTAGAAAACACATACGAGGCATATGATTTGTGAAAGTTAAAACCAAGAAAAGTATTACAGATATAGTGTTAAGTTATGGATGGGATGAGAGAACAGATATAAGGGGGTTGAGCAAGGGAGGATGGGGCATTGAAAATGTAAGGAGTCTAAAAAGAATAGTTTCAAACCATAGTGACCACCTAAGATATAACATCCTACGAGTTTTCTAGGTACCTAATGTAGTAGGATCAGACAATTGTCTTATGAGATTAGTCGAGGCGCGCACAAGTATGTCCAAACACTCACAGATGTCAAAAAATTATATATATATATAAGACTCTCATAATCTAGCAACTTTTTGGTTTGAAGATATTCCTGTACAAAGGGGTAGGCCTTTTTTTTTCAGTTTGTACTCTAATTTTCTCATGCACTACTTGTTTCCTTCACTCTTTTCCTCTATTGGTGAGAGTATTGAATCCCTCATGGGAAGTTTAGGACATCCTATTTATTTTCCCATATGTTTAATTAATTCTATATTTTTAGGAAAAACTACTTCGTCTACTATTTTTCCCCCTTCTATCAGCCTTGATATGATCAACCAACTTCATCATATGTAGTTTAATTAGTCTTTAATTGCAGAAATGGAGGAGGAGGATCAGCTACTTCACCAGCTGCTGCATTCCAGAAGTTTGTCAATGGAAGATTTAAGAATAAATCGACAACATTTTATCCTTGTAGCATCTCTGGTTGATCGCATACCAAATCTTGCAGGTTTGGCTAGGACTTGTGAGGTGTGTTATAGATGCTCATAAAAAGATATCATAAAGTTTTTTACATCTTATATTTTAGGTTGTTCATTATTCTTTTTACACTGAGTTCTGTTTTCAACAGGTTTTTAAGGCTGCAGGATTGGCTATTGCTGACTTGAGTATACTAAATGACAAACAATTCCAACTCATCAGGTTCAGTAGTAAATTGTCTAATCGAGTTTGTACATGTCTGCTCATTGAGCTATGGTTACAGCAGGATATTTACCAACTGCTACTGCATAAAAGATCACATGCTGATATCAAGAATTTGAATAATCTACTAACTGGTCTTTCTCTTAAGTATTTTCATTGAAATAACTTCAATTAGATCTCTAATGGAGGATAAATTATCCATGCACCTGCTTTTGTATTCCTTATTTTGAGTGCAATACTTATTCAAGACACAAACTTCAAACCCTAATGATTTACAAAATCCTTATCTCACAAAACCCTAACTGCCTCAGGAAAAGACATGGTGCTCAGTGCTCTAAATACCATGTAATCACTAAAGGTTTGAGAGAATCGATATATTCTATTTCATTCACTAAAGATATATATTGACATGTGTACAAGGGTAACCTAAAGTAAGTAATGTAATGTAAGAGGAAAAGAAAAGACTATATATATAAGATATTTAGATATTTAGAATAATGCAAACATATTGCTATAACACTGCTGAACTAAGTCAAGAATTTAGAAGAGAAGAATTATATCTATTATTCTTTTGCGGCATTCTTCATAATGGCATGTGAGACGTAAAACTCTGTGCTACCATTTTATAAGCCTTTCTAGATGTGCTATTTGAAATTTCTTGAACTGATAAAATACACAGAATCTTTGGATTTCTGCCAGAAAACATTTATTTTAAATTGTTAGAATCTTTCTTTTATTATTGAATCTTTCACCATCTAATTCGTGGTTGTATATTTGTTTTTAAACTAGAATTAGGTTTTGCCTTCTATTTTTGTGCTGCTAGGCATGTATTCTGCACAGACCAATTAAGTGAACGAGATTGAGAATAACAAGTTTCTCTTGTAGACGCGGCCCTGGCCCCGTTGACTAAGGCCTACCGTCTCTGAGTAACATAGAGGTTGTGTGTTCGAATCTTCGGATGAGGTTAATAAGAAAAATCTTCGACTCTCTAAAGTCTTGGCCTTGGGCGGGTTTAGAGTTTTAAAATTAAGGAAATTTTTAATGAACTTGCCCTGTACAGATGGTATGTATCAGTTATCTTAGATGAACAGTTAAGGATTTCAAACACTTTGCTGTATGCTGTTGGCTAAAATGATTGATGAATTTACTACACATGGATCGTTACCAACTTATTTCTTAATAATATAGGGATAGCAGTTGAAAAATACCATTAAACCAGCAAGTCAAGAGTGTCATCTCATCGCCAAAGTTTATGTCCGTCGTTAAACTTATGTGTTTTCGAAGAGTGATTCTCTAGGATAATAATATAGTAGGAAGTTATTTAAAGTTACATTTGTATTCCATTTTTTTATTTCTGAAATTTTATAGCATGAAATAAATTCCATTGTCAGATTGACTTATTTGAGTATTGTTGCTTCTTTTCAGTGTTACAGCAGAGAAGTGGGTTCCTATTGTAGAAGTCCCAGTGAACAGTATGAAACTTTTCCTAGAGAAAAAGAAACAGGAAGGCTTCTCTATTTTGGGTTTGGAGCAAACAGCTAACAGTGTACCTCTTGACCAGTATACATTTCCCAAAAAGACAGTATGATATTCTTGAAACTCTGCTTTCTAATTTCTTCTTATTATTCTTTTTCCCGACTTTTCAGTTGAAGAGTGTCTGGGTGAGGAAAAAAAACAATGTGGTCCTATTTAAATCAAGAAAGAGTGAGAAACCACCGGAGCAGGTTTTCTGCATCACTTTGTAGATACATTGAACACGTGTGTGAGTTGGATTAAGGGAAATCAGGACTTTTAGTCATTCACAATTATTGATTAGGGGAAAAATTAAGCAAGGAAAAAGGAAAACAAAATTAAAAGAATTTTTAATACTTTCTTATTAGTTTCCTTCTTCCTAGGATGATATTTATGAATTCTCAAATCTCAGTGAAGTATGAATGTGTTCCTGATGTATGTTATTATTTAAAAGATTAGAACATTGACGTAGCAAGGGTACATCGTACACCTATTAAAATATATCTTATTTTATTAAGTTTGATTGTTTTACGTATTTGAACTGTTCACATTTTAGATACAATAGGAAAAAGAAAATGAGGTATACAACATTTTTCTGAAGATGAAAATGCTAATTGTATATTTCATTTTTCTGAAGTTGAAGACACTAGTGACATATTCTTGATGCTACATTGAAAAAAAATGATAGTTACACTAGTTACCTATTTATGGGAATTACAAAATTGAGAGCAAAACATTCTTCTTCTTTCCGTACTTGAAGTTATGCCTATGGTTCTTTGAATACCCCTGTAGGTATTGGTCCTTGGGCGTGAAAAGGAAGGTATACCTGTTGATATAATCCATATACTTGATGCATGTGTTGAGATTCCTCAATTGGGAGTTGTCAGATCTCTTAATGTTCACGTTAGTGGTGCCATTGGACTCTGGGAGTATACTCGACAACAAAGACACCAGTAAGTGTCATCTTTAACATGACATTACCAATTTACTTGCAGTAGAAAGTTTCGAACATTAAGGTTCACTCGCAAAATTTTCTGGCTATGAGTAATTTATCATCTGGACAACTGTCAAATTTTGGTTCGGTGTGAAGAATTGAGTTCTTGTCCGTATACAAAGGATGGTGGTACAGTAAACAATTGAATCATCATTTATATAAAAGAGTTGTTGTATTATTGTCAAATTACATATTTACTTGTAGAAATTTTGTATGCATTAGATTCTTGAAGCAGCAGATGTAATTTTTCTCATCTTATCTTCTTAATCTCAGTTGTAGCATGAGCTACTGCTCTGAACTTCCAATTTCAGTTCGAAAATCATACTTTCTTTTTGTCCTAAGAACGTGTTAGAACTCCAATTTTTGTATATCCTGCATCTGTTTCAAGAGGAGATCTAGAACGACATTCAGCTAAAGGATTTGGGATTAAAGACTTATAAATGTTGATATGCTTTCTTGATATTGAAGTGGCACACTCTGGTGCAGGGACTTTTCTTGTCAACAAGCACACTAAATATTCTCGAAGAAGCAATGTTTAGGTACTAGGAAATTGAAATACCCTTCCAAACATTGTAGATTGTGTTAAATTGCCATTGAATCTAAAAACTTAAGCTGATGGGTTACGGTAAATTTAATCTTTTATATACCTTATGGCATGAAAATTTGCACAAGGTTCAACAAGTGGTAATCAATATGAAATGAGGAGAAAAGATTATGGCAGTCAAATACCCTCCTTTTCGTAATAGGGATCACTTTTTGTGACAGGCTTGCTTTCTAGCTATGTTATGGGGTATTTGGCTGGAAAGGAATCATAGAATGTTTAGGAGGGTGGAAAAGTCTGTTGACTATGTCTGGGATTTAGTTAGATTTAATACTTCGTTATGGGGCTCAGTTTCTAAGCCCTTATGTAATTATACGCTAGGCCTTATTCTTTTGGATTGGAGTCCTTTTCTTTAGGGGGCTTCCTCTTTCTGGACTGTTTTTTGTATGCCCTTGGTCCTTTTTTGTAGTTCTTGTATCTTTTTTATTATTCTCAATGAAAGTATTGTTTCATATAAATATATATATATATATATATGAAGTGAGGAGGAAATTATATTACAGTGGTTCGAACACAGGACCTCCTCCTTTCGTACCATATTAAATTACCATCAAATCCAAAAGTTTAAGTTGATGGGTTACGGAAAATTTAATATTTTATAGATACCTTAACAGATCGACAAGATCTAACGATGATTATCTATAGTATTACGAGGAAAAGTATCAATGCTTAGCTCAGTGGATAGACTCGTATAGTAATTACACATAACTAGACATTGCTTATACATACAGTAAGCATCAGGAGTTAGTTTATGCAATACTTATTCCAAACATAACTTGTACATATTTTTCAAATACTGAGGTCGGGCAGTAGGACAAGACATTTTAGATAGCAGATCTACATGTGATATTGTTAGTTTGGTATACCTCATTTTATGTTTTTCTTTTTGTTTTTTTTTTTGTTTTTTTGTTTTTGTAAAATTGCAAATAGTGGATTATTTCAATAAAGAACAAAAAGAGGGGGCTGTACTCACTTTTAGTGCACTTGAAACATAGTCAAGTCAGGAATCCAGGCATACATCCAGATAAGTTTTATGGAGATCTATAAAATTAAGTGCATGTAAATTTCAGTAGTCTTATCCTTCTACTTCTTATATCATCATTAACAGTTTTGCTTGTTGATCCACTACTTTTTATATTATCATTAACATTCTTGCTTGTTGGTCCACTGCTTTGGTTCTGCTTATTTCTCTCTTTCTTTGGTCGAAAACTTGTCAAAGCTTTGTAAGATCTTTGAATCAGGTTACCGAAGCAAGATGTAAATCTGGCACCCTTGGGCTTTCCACAAGCATTGACCAGCTATCATAAAAAAGACAAATTGTAATTCTTCATCACACATGATATAAATGTCAAGCTATATACTACACTGATAACTGCATCAAGCTGTCATGATCTTGTCAAGCTTAAAATTATGGTAGAGTGATCAGAGAGAGCTTCCATTTACACCTCCAAAACTTGATTCCATTACCAAATATAACTGCTATGTATATAGTTGGATTAGATTGTTGCTGAAGAAAACTAGGTTGATTATATCATACTTTCTTGCTAGGACAAAAAGATAAATGTGATTGCTTTGTAAATCAATATGCAAACTTACAGAAAAGGAAGAGCATGCAAGATTAATTGCTATGTTTCTTGCAATTGGTTGCTTGTTCTTTAAGGAAGTCGGCTCTGGTGTTCGGATATATGGTGATGCAGGTGATCGTGTTCGGATATATGGTGATGTAGGTGATCGTGTTCGGATATATGGTGATGTAGGTGATCGTGCAGAATTTCGAAGCCGTTGAGAGTACTTGAGGAGCTCAGCTCTCCTATTGTATCCTTTACTAGCTATGTCTTGCTTCCACTGATTTCTCACTGCTTTGTTCGCGTCGTCGGGCTGGTAACGGTTTACTGCTAGCCTTGTTTCTTGCCTCTCTGAATACACAGTCACCACCACTTTATTATCTTTTGAGACCCTTGCCTAAAATTATCACAAATTTCACCACACCATGTCAGAACACAGACCTTGAGTTACAGAGAAATAGAGAGAGAGTTCACCATTTCAGTTGACTGGATAGAGCTTGAGCCTGAGCTAGATGAACTTATAATTCTCAAGTCTTCTCTCCTTGTATATATTTGTGAGATTATGAAATTATATACATATATTCGTATATAGATATGGATAGATATATTACTTTATATATATATATATATATAGCTGTATCACTTAGTATGTATCACCTTGTGTACATTTATATTTATGGTTTAAATACTATTTTGGTCAATGTACTTTCGATTTTGGTTCATTATGGTCGTTTCATTTTAATCCATATACTTTTGAAACACTCATTTTGGTCCCTATACTTTTAAAAAGTGACCATTTTGGTCTCTTCATTTTTTTATCTCATTTTTATTATAATTTTAACAGACACTTCATTAACTTAATTTCTTATAATGTAACCATAAATTTGTGTACAAGTTTTTCTTGTGTATAAACTCTATTCAAATTTTACAAATAAAGATTAAATTAGTCACTTTTTAAAAGTCCAATGTTAAGATAAACAAAAGTTGAAAGTACAAGGACCAAAATGAACGGGTTAAAATTATGAACTAAAGTGAACCAAAGCCAAAAAATATATTGATCAAACTAATATTTAACCTATATATATATGCATATACAAATATGTGTTGTGGTGACACATACAAAGTGATATGTACAATAAATACAAGGCATGGCGATACATACAAGGTGAAATATACATACAATATTATATATCACCTTCCATTCTTCAATTTCAATCTTCATCTCTCCACCAGACATGGAGAGGATTAAACAAGTGGTGATGGGTTTGTATTTGAGAATCAGCTAAAATTACACATTAAAAATGTATCTGGGAGTAGTTTTGAAATAAGCGATTTAGGGTGTGTTTTTGAGTAATTTTGGCCCACCAAAATTGCTTTAACTATTGTCAAAATCATTTTCCTTTCCGTTGATCATGTTTGACAAATTAAAAAATTGATTAGGAAAGTTTAAAATCACTTTAAATTTATTTTTACGGTTCACTTGGATTGTATTTTAGAAAATTAACTATAATTAAATCTCATACTATCGTTTACCATCACTTCCAAACACACCCTAAATACTTGTCAAAAAAGCACTAAATTTGTCATTAAACACCCTTTTTTTTTAAGAAAACATTAAACACCTTTTACTAAATATGTTCAAGAATATTTTTTAAATAAGGTATTTTATCATGAGTACTTTGATTATCAGTGTATTTCCCCTAAATGTTATTAAGAATTGATTTAATTCAAATTTGGTTCACACCTTCAAAAGGTGGAAAGGGGAATATATTTATGTATAATTTTAATTATTTTTATCATATCATCTTAAAAATGTATAATTAATTATATATCGTTAGCTCAGTTAAGACACTCTACTTAAAATTTGGAGACTTAATATCCGGTCCCTACACTTGTTGTATTAAAAAAGAATCAAAAAAATTATATATGGTTCTAACAACATTAAAATTATATATATAATTAATAACAATAAATTATATAGGATTAAATATTATTTTATTCTCCGTATTTTTTATATGTCAATTATCGCTGAACTCGACTTGCTTTAGTTCAATTTAGCCATTATACTTCACATATTAAATTTCTTGAAATATAATTTTTTCTAGTGTATAAAATTTAAGTTAAAATTTTACAAATAAAGATTTTTTAAATGTAGAAGGACAGTCGCGTATCAAGACAAAAATACATATCTTTATGTCAAAGTAGCTTATCATGAACTAATGGAAGATTTTGAAAATTAATGAAATGATAGAGACCATTTTGAATTATTTTTTAAAACTCCTGAGATCTAAATCATAATAACTTAAAATTCAAGAACAAACAAATATAATTACCCATATAAATATATATATATGAACATAAATCAAATTCAAACTGGATTTTGGTATTCTGATAAAGTTCATCAGAAAATATGAACCTTGTCAATCATATTTCCAGAAAAACCAATAATTATAGAGAGACATTTTCATTGAAGAAAGAAATCCTAACATTAATAAAAATCTGAGGCCTAAAATTCAATATCTTTCAGAGCTCACATATTATCCTCCTTCTCTACTTAGCTCAATTCTTACAGAACACAAACATAAATTAATTAAAAACAAGAACAGACAAGACAACTATGTTCTATATTACTTTTTGGCTGAGGTTTCATCCTGCCAAGTTGCTTGCCATTGCTTGTCATAAAATGTTGTCTCATCAATCAACCTCTTTATAGTCTCTATATCTTCATTCTTTCTGATCAAAAGAACTCCCACCACAGCTACAAATAACAAAGTTTTGCAGAAGAAGTTGCCCATTTGACCTACTAGTCCCACCCCAGTCAAGCTATCAACAAAGTAAGCCATGAAGAACCCCACCATGGCCGCACGGCCTGCATCCAAAACCATTCCACGCTTCATGACATTATGGTACATACGATACTTTACTCATCACTTTATTACTGGCAAATGATTCATTCACAAACTTGCAAATTTTTCTATGCAAAACTAAGTGCAAATTGAAGTTTAAGATTTTGATAAAAACTAAGGTGTCGTCTGATAATCATTTCGCTTTTAGTTATGTTTTTAAAAATTATGTTTGCTTTTTTACAGTTTCATTAGTAAATTTTTTATCTCTTTTGAAAACATATTTGAATTATAAAACCAAATTTAAAAAACAAAAACTACTTTTCCTTGTATGCAAAATTTTTCCTAGATTTTGAAAATGTTTACAAAAGTTATATAACAAAAACAGATGAACACATAGGTGAAAGTAATCTTTCTAAGCTTAATTCTTAAAAACAGAAAACCAAAATAAAATGGTATCAAACAGGACCAAAGGACTTGTTCTGAAAACCATATTCAAAATAGTTTTTCGTTCTTGTTTCAAAATTGTTCATGAGAATTGTGATAAAATGGCTTATGAAAGCCAACGTTATAGCATACATTGAAGCCATGATTTACAAATTTGAAGAAGGAACTTCATCTGAAAAAACATGTCATCCATGAGAACTTACCAAATGGAAACAAGATAAAAAAACAACTTCCAGAAAACAAGTGTACAGTACACAGATGTTTTAACATTATTTTTCTCAAACAAGCTTCAAGAAAGCAAGATAAAGCAATTACAAAAACATGTTATGATCATACCATTGAGTAGCTCAGCCTCAGGGAGATGGTAGCGCTTAATCCAAGCCCACCAAGGAATTATGGATGATTCAAATACTACGGGGTCTTCATTGCTTGATGATTCTGGATTGTTTTCCAGCCATTTTCTCCTCCTAGCCTCTGATGGAAAATCAAGTAATTGCTCAAGTATCACCAAGAAAAAATTACAAACAATTTGATATTTGAACACCATCAAAACTTGCAGAATCAAAATCATTTCAGACATTGCATGCAACTTTGCAATCTTCTACTCAAATTTCAAATGTATCCCCACAAGTTGTCTAGATTCAGCTATTCAATTAGAAAGAAATTCAACAGAGAATTAAGGGTTCGTCCGGATTACGAAGGAATTGTTGATTCACCATGTGAATTTAGGGTTCTTACCGGCATCAATAACAGCATCCCAATCGGTACTTCCATCTTTCCGAAACTGAGTCAAATCCCAAGTCCCATTAACCCACTTGGGGTCTTCAAATTTGCTCACCACCTCCACTTCTTCGGCAGCCGCCACGGACCCATTAGCACCGGCAGCGAGGCTCTCCTGCTCTTCCGGCTCTGGATCCTTCGGTTGGACGGCGGTTTCTACAGCAACGGCAGCTGAAATTCCGGCGCCATTGTCAGCAGCGGCCCTGATGGTGGTGAAAGTGGGGTTTCTGGTTCGGAGAGATGGGAAGGCCGTGAAGGAGAAGTGGGTTCTGTGGGTCGAAGAGGGAGAGAGCGTAGAGAAATGGGATGGAGGAGAAAACAAGGCCATGGAAGAGGAAGACATTGCTCTGCAGGAGACTGGAGAGTGTTCCTCTTCTTCTTGTGAGCTATCCTCAGCCTTGGAATTATGATGGATGGGGAAGCTATGGCACTTGTCACTTGTCACTTGTCACTTTTCTAATATAATTTGTATAAATAAACTATTACTATTTAGGGTTAAATTACAAGTTTATACTCTAGATTTTAATGGTAGAGGTGTTCAGCGGTCGATCGTCGGTTTGATACTAAAACCGACTCCCTTTTTTTTTTTACAAGGTTTGCATCGGCAAGAGGAGAGAAAAGGAGATGTTAGAGAGAGGTAAGAGAGCACGAAAGAGGCAAGAGATCGGGGGTGACCCCAAATAAATAAAAAATGGAAGATACCCTAAACGAAATTGTGAATATGTACGTGAGATATATATACACTTTTTGTATAATATTCGATCGATCAATTGATTTTTCGTAGGTGTAGGAGAACCGACCTGACTGTCGACCGTTCTACCTCTAAAATTGACCGACCGACGTTGGTGAGGTCGGTTTGATTTTGGATTATTCTTGTGCACTCCTATTTAGTCACCCTACTTTGAAAAGTTTCTAAATTGGTAAGATGGTATATGATTTAGTCATTGTACTTTAAAAAACTTATAATATATTTCTGAACTTTTAACATTGTGTTTAATATGTACGTTATGTACGTCACTTTGTTATTAAATAATTGTGTTGTGGGATGACTTTGGGTAGATTTAAATATTTGGAGGCGTAAGTGTTATACTAAGAAAATTAGTAACAATGATGAATGACTTGCTTAGGGATGGCAAAAATACATGCGGAACCCGATCCCCATGGTTACCCGGCCTGATCGAGTTGGGGATTCCCCAACTCTACCCCGTTTAATTTTTTATTACTTTTTCTATTTTTTATATAATAATATTACAATATATTAATTTTATAAATACTTTTTAATATTTAGAAAAAAAAACTCAAACTAATACCTCAACCACTTTTTTCCCTTTTTATAACGGGAACGAAGAATCTCTCCCCGATCGGGGAATCCCCACCTCGTCCCCACCACCAAAATTTCGGGGACGGGGGCGGGGATGGAGAAAAAATACCCAATGGGGCAAGGATGGGGATGACCCCCCGACCCCACCCCGCCCCATTGCCATCCCTAGACTTGCTAGACATAAAGTTAAGTTAATGGATTTATTAAGGTATTTCTAAAGTATAAGGTCTAAATAGATACAACTTTGAAATTATAAGAAATAAACTTGTGGAGAAATATAGCATACTTTAACTGCTTAAGACATCCAAATTTGTTACTACCAAATCACTGTATACTTTGAACATTGTGTTTATTTAGTCTTAGGTTCTTTGAGCATTAAAGGTCTATTTTACCTCCAAACTTTAAAAAGTTTCAATTAGATCTCTAAATTTTGGATTAACTTTTTATAGTATATAATTTGAATATATCACTAACAAAATATTGACATGACATGTTCATTAAATAAGTTTTACTTGAACCAGCGTGATGTGCCAAATAGTTGAACAAACTAGTGGCATATCATATTAACATTTTGTTAATATTGTTAAAAGATAAAACACGTATAATCCAACTAAAAAAAGAAATAAAGAAGCATAATAAAAAACCATGAATATATTTAACCTTTTTTTATTATTAACCCAAATTATAGACTCAACTAGATTTGATTTGTTAAACTAAACTGAACTATCTAGTTGATACTGCATTCAATATATTTCTTAAAATAATTTAATAATTACTTTATATTTGTGTTAAAATTTTTTAAATAAAAATCAAAAGTCACTTTTTAAAAGTATATTAATCCAAACGAAACGAATATTTTAAAAGTAGTGTGACCAAAAATGAACTAAAGTTGAAGGTATATATATATTTATAGAAATTTATTATTTTATTTTATTTTTTGAAAGAATTTGATTTGGGCTGGGCTTGGTCCCTCAGGTTTGAGAAGCCCACTAATGAAAGCCCATAATCTCCAACTTTCACTTCTTCTCTTCCAACTCCTATCTTCGGCTTCTGTTAGTTCTCCAGATTATCGCTCTTCTTCAAGGTTTTCCAGCTATGGAGGTCGCCACCACTGCCTCCACCTTCGCGCTTACCAAGCGAATATCACCATCAATTACCTCTTCCCATAATCCAAAATCCAACCGGGCCTTGTCTTTCTCCTCCTCCTCTCTCAGACCCACGCCGCTTTCCACTAACTTTCTCGCCCCTTTCGCCGGCGGCAGCGTTTCCGGAGACTTTGCCGGCGTCAAGCTCCGACCGTCGTCTCTTAATCCTGATTCTTCCCGTGGATCCAAGGGCAAGCGGGGCGTTGTTACCATGGTAAGGGCCTTCGCAATTCCGTTCTTCTGGTGTTTTGGTTTTCAATTTTGTTGCTTATTTGTTCTTTTAGGTGCTTTGGTTCATTAAATTGTAGTTTAAGAGTCCTCTTCTGGAGGATTTGTGTTGTACTTGGCAAAAATAAGAGACGAAAAATTGAAGATATTTTACTCGAGTTGGAATGCTCAAATACCAATAACGAACGACTCTCTAATCAGTGGGTAGTTATAATGGAATCTGAAAAATAGACCCAATTGGAAAAAGTTGTTTGTGACTTTTTTTTTTTTTTTAAATTTAGATGATGATTCTTAACAGTTTACGGTCTCCCTTAAACTTTAAAATGTTCTCTTCACAGCCAGTCTCCATTCCTGCTGGCCTCTTGTGTCTTATCTACCTGATTTATTTGAACAGGTTATTCCATTTTCTAGGGGAAGTGCATGGGAGCAACCTCCTCCAGATTTGGCATCCTATTTATACAAGAATCGAATTGTTTACTTGGGCATGTCTCTTGTCCCTTCAGTCACAGAGTTGATACTAGCTGAATTTCTTTACCTTCAGTATGAGGATGAAGCAAAGCCTATATATCTTTATATAAACTCCACAGGGACAACAAAGGTTAACCATGTTTTAAAATTTTTATCTTGTGTTGATGTCTCATTTTATCTTGCTTGACTTTTTTGGCGATACCTCTTTTTTTTTCTTTAATAGTTGTTGTGTAAGGCTAAGCAACTGGCACGAGTATTTGTAGAGTTAGTCTCTTGTGCTTATTTGTCTATTGTGATGTAAATAACACAAGGAGGCAGGAAAAGTTATATTTAATTTCAAGTAGCTGTTCTAGTACGAAAGCGGAGCTTGCTTTATGAACAAAACGCTCACAATCCATTCATCACCCCTCATGTTTTCAATTAAACTTATGCTCATTTCCATTTGATAATGGATCTCTAATCTGAATGCTTGCATTTTCCAGGGTGGCGAGAAGTTGGGCTACGAGACCGAGGCATTTGCAATATATGATGTTATGAGGTTAATAATCTTTATATTTTAAAGTCTTTGGCCGTTTATCTTGATGGTCGAGTCCATTTTTTGCATTGAATTGTAGGATGGTCTGAACTTTTTTTTCCTCATTGCTCTGGCAGTATCTTCCCTCAAGGTAACCACCATATGATGTGGAACTCATTTGCTGTGTAGCTTTGCATGTAGAACTCATTTGAATGTCCCCATGCCATCTTAATCATCTTGATTGAATTTCCTCTCTTTCTAAAACAATAATGTGCTTTCTTATCTAAAGAAATTCTTGCTTTTCCTGTTCTGTTGGTGCTTTATTTTGCTGGGCTCAGGATGAGTTTTACTTTTGACAACTGAAATCATTAAAAGTTAAAACATCATGACATTTGTTGTGGCTGTATAAGGTGGTGCTTAGTGCTTACAACTTACATGTCTATAACACCAATGTTTAAAACCTCATCATAAGACGTACTATGAATTGTCTAGACATGGGTCATCTGTTTGAGGTGTTGAGAAGATATTCAAGGCATAGAATATTCACCACCACATTTCACAGCTAAATACAGGATATTCTTCTTCTGGGAAAGATACAAAAGTGAAGAAAATTTTGGTTGCATAAGGTTTGAGAAACCTTGTCTAGAATTTGCTCCGAAGCTTGTCACTTAATCTATCTGAAACTGATGTTAAATTTTTCCCTCTTGTGTGTTGTTTTCAGTTGATGGGTTTGACATTCCACTCTTAAGAACCTTGTTTTTTGATTGGCATCGAATGCTTGTCGAGGATCAACAAAGTAGTGTAATGTTTTTCACTGATTGTTCTTTTCCATTGCAGGTATGTTAAGCCTCCTATATTCACGTTATGCGTTGGTAATGCTTGGGGAGAAGCAGCTCTTCTTTTGGCAGCTGGTGCTAGGGGAAACCGTTCTGCATTGCCCTCATCAACAATAATGATGAAGCAGGTAGTCTATCAGTGCCAGATATGTTTGCTTTGTTTTTTTCCCCTTATCCTTCTCCTCATTTCCTACCTTCAGAAATGTGTTTGTATCTTGCTTTACTCATCTTTCTGCATTTAAGCTTGTCTTTTGATATACTTTTGCAGTTATGAAAATCTTTTATTTTTCTCTCCCACTCTGCAGCCAATTGCAAGGTTTCAGGGTCAAGCAACAGACATTGAGCTCGCAAGAAAAGAAGTAAGAAATGTGAAGGCGGAACTGGTAAGATCATGGTTGAAACTTGTGTATCAGATTGCCCTCTCTTTGTTCCCGCCTAATCTTTCCAGAGGGAGGGATGTGCACTTGCTATTGTAGTATGGGGTTTAAATTATTTAGTTATTATTGATAATAAACCAAAACCATGCATAAAATAAGAACAAAGGTTAGAGTTTAGACAAAAAGGAAGGACGATGAGGCATCTCCTAGCTCAAATAAGGGATTCACAGGAAGTTTCCTTATTTAGATGAACAAAAAAGGGGTAATTACAATAATGCCTATCAAGATAGATCCAAGAAGAGGCTACAGAATGAGCAATCAAAAATATCCCCTCAACTTCTATAGTGGTCTTGAAAAAATCTGTTTCTTTCTAGCCATAAATTCCACATCAAAGCTCAGTGAGGCATTCCACCAAAGGGCACCAGCCTTTACTTAGTTTGGTGTATAGAGTTGTTTTCTATAAGGTTGAGAATCTTCATTCGTTCCCCCTAAACAAGCATTGGCAAAAGAAGTAACATAGTTCTATTTTTTCTACTAATATTGAAGGTTAAGCTTTATGCCAAGCATATTGGAAAGTCGACTGAGGAGATTGAAGCTGATATCAGGAGACCAAAGTACTTCAGTCCCAGTGAAGCAGTTGAATATGGCATCATAGATAAGGTACCAAAATTGCAAAGTGATTAAATTTATCATATGTTTTTGTGGCTGTGAATTAATCTACATTCATTTACTTTCATCAGGTACTATACAATGAAAGAAGTCCAGAAGACCGGGGCGTCGTATCTGACCTGAAAAAAGCACAACTTATTTAATCTAGAAAAATCTGGATCAGTTATTACAAGGCATGCCCAGGTAAAGTTCAATTTCAAATCGTTGCAGCGACATACTTGATAGTCATTTCAGTGTTCTGGTTGCTCTTAGGTTGGTAACTGTCGATTGTCAGTAGACTGGTTATTCGGGGCCATGAACACCAAGTCTTGAAAACCGAATTATCTAAAGAACACTAAGCACCCTCCCCTATTGTTCGTGCTTTTCTGCTGTAAAATTTCGAATCTTCTTGTGGGAGTTTAAGAAAATTGTCTATAGTTGAACTCTGCATTTGTGCTAATAGTTTTGTTTCTACTTCCCCAGATTGAAGTTTGTGCAAATACTGGTTCCTGATTTCTGAAATCTGTAATCCTCATGCAGTATTAGTACACAAACAGGAAATGATCTGTGAATTTATTGCGAGCTTATCAACTTCATTTCTCTGAGGAACTTTGTGAATTACAATTCAACTATAGAACAATGTTAGAGAAAGGAAATCTGATGAGCATTATTGATTTCCAACTTCAACCCAGAAAGTTGCAGCATTCTGTTTTGGTCATGCCATGCAAGAATTGCCTTTAATGTGCTCATCTGTTGCAACTGAAAATTTTCCTAATGTGCAGTGAAAATTCTTCAATCTTTTTGAAGCTTCATTCAGTTGATTGAACGCATTATTTTATTCGAATGAATGAACATTAGTAATTGCTACTGGGTGAAATTTCAGGATGCATGCTTCTAATATCAAACTTTTTCTGTGTAACAATTATTTTTTGGATAATTGAATTTAAAATGTTGACATATTTGCAAATAGAGCCGCAACTTTTTTTTTTTATTATTTTGCAAATATGACAATATTTGGAATTTGATTTTCAATTTTTTAGTTTCTTCTTTTACTCGAATTTTTAAATATATCAAATCAAGTACAAATAGAAGTATATCACACGAATATCAATATTCATAGCAGGTCGTTGATATATCAAAACTCTTTGATAGATCTTCAATATTATAATAAATCAGATATGTTAATGATATATAAGCTCTTCATTGTTTTTTTAATTACAGTAAATTTTTATGATTATTAAATTCTACTTTAATATTTTAAAAGCATTAAAATAATTTCCATTTATTTTGTAATTATGGCATTAAAATCCATTTTTTGTTATAATTCTAAACAAATACCCATATGTATATAATAAAGGGGACAGAATTTAGTATCGAGAGTCCATTTCTTAAGATTTTACTCATAAAAAAGATCCTTGAATACACTACCATCTTAAAGAAATGACTCCTGTTGTCAGATAACCCGTGTGTACTTTATTTATATATATATACTTAAACTTCACCTTTTGGTGGAAGAGATATACCCTAGTTGAGTTAAAGTTATCAAAATAAAATCCTATCCCATCTAAATTGTCATTTAACCAAGATAAAAGAAAATAAAGATAGCAGCACGCCGCTAGGAACCATATTTAATGTTGCCTGCCCCTTATTTAAACTTTTTTCTAATTAAAACTAAACATAAATGGTCGATCAGTTCAATAGAAAATCACTTTTCTGATCGATTGTTGAAAATCACTTTTCTGACCAAATCGATCGACCAAAAATCGGTTTTAGAATTTACAAAGGCCAAAATATCTCCAAGCTTTTTTCTAACTCACCCCTGTATATAAACATGTCGAGCTATATATCTTCACCAAAATAAAACAGTGAAACAGATTACCAGGATGTTTAACTGTCACAATTTGCACCAGAAAAGTTACAAAGAAAAAGAACCTCATCAACATTCCCATTCCCACTTTCAATTTCTCTTAAAAATGCCAAAATATCTACATGATCAAGCTCAAAATCCTTACCAAAATTTCCAGTGTACAAAAAAAACACCTCATAATTTGCAACTTGAAAATTGTTACATGGCAATGAAAACCTGTGTAATTTTGACACTAAAACACCACATATGAGGCAGACACATCCTCAAGCAAACCAGAGCAGCGAGCACTGCTCTCTCATTCCATCACAGCATATGCCTCTTGTGTCAGTCAAGCAACGCCTTCATTTCAGTATGCATTGCCTCTGAAAGTACTTGAGGGCACTGGGCAGCAAAGTGCTTGAATTTGCTCAATTTTTGCTGCAACTTCCCTAGCAAGTTGGCAACTCTTGCCACAAGACATCTCGACATGAAGCCACAGCTACTCAGAATAAAAAGCAGGATGTCCAATAATTACCTTTTTTTTTAACAAAAAACAAACTTTTCATGATAGATGAAAAGGAAGAGTCATGGGAGATGATATTACACGTCATGGGAGATGATATTACACATCCCCATCATATGCAGGTACCTATTGCAAGTTCGGTTTTTCTCAAAGGCATATTTCCTGATGTAATCACCAGCATGGAGTATGATGAAAATACCAGAAACAATGAGCAGTTACCATATGGTCACATGCTACATATATTCTCCAGATGCCATATGCTTAAGGGGTTAACATTCATCTTTGTTTGTTTGCATTCCCGGAGTTTTGGAGGAAAATTTATGTCATATAAGATGGACCACCTACGGAATTTACAAGTGGGAGGTGAGTATAAGCAGAAAAGATCACATGGTGGATCATTGATATAAAAAAGGAAAAAAAAAAATTGAACAAAGAAACAAACTTTATTATAAAAAGGAACAAGACTCGTTGAAAGATACTGATAGAACTCTGCTTCTATTGTTTATATAAGAGAGACAGATTACAATATCAAGGGAGATTTAGAGAGCTCCCGTACCTCTCCTTCCTATCCTTCTATGGACTCAAGTGCAAAAAGA
>NW_019104630.1:457575-470510 GCF_001995035.1 Momordica charantia
GGACACATGAAAAACTGGGTGGATAGAGGTAGACTCCGGTAAGGCGAGTTTATATGCCACGGATCCAATGCGTTCAAGTACACGAAATGGTCCCACGAATCGGGGTGCTAGCTTGGCAATAGATTGAGGGTACAAACTGCTTTGGTGGTAGAGGCATAACTTCAAGTAAACCCATGCGCCGACCTCAAATTCGACTTCCCTTCGCTTGCCATTCGCTTGTGCACTCATCCGCTATTGGGCAGCCAATAGGTGGGACTTAAGGTCGCGTAACATAGCATCTCTTTCTTGTAATTGTTGGTCCACCGAGGATACTGGGGACATGCCGGATTCATAAGACAGAATTGGTGGAGGGGGTCTTCCATACACAGCCTCAGTAGTTTTAGTAGCAGTGTGAAAAGAAGTGTTGTAGCTRAACTCCGCCCATGCTAACCATTTTCCCCATTTGGAAGGTGTGTGCATTGTAAAACACCGCAAATAAGCCTCCAAACACCGATTAACCACCTCGGTTTGGCCATCCGTCTGGGGGTGATAAGTTGTGCTACGGCGTAAAGAAGTTCCCAAGCAACGAAACAATTCCTCCCAAAACAAACTAGTGAAGACCTTATCTTGGTCTGAAACGATGCTGCGGGGAAGGCCGTGTAATCTGACCACTTCTTTCATGAAAATATGAGCAATTGAAATAGCAGTAAATGAGTGTTTGAGGGGTAAAAATGGGCATACTTAGACAAACGGTCCACAACCACCAAAATGGCGTTATACCCATCGGATTTTGGCAACCCCTCCACGAAATCCATGGAGATATCCTCCCAAATCTGATTCGGAATAGGCAAGGGTTGTAAGAGGCCGGCAGGTGCCAAGGATAAATACTTAGCTTGTTGGCACACGGTACAATCAGCACAAAAACGCTTCACCTGATTCCGCATTCCACGCCAATATACCTCCCGACTGATGCGGTGTATAGTTTTAAGAAAGCCCAAGTGTCCCCCTGTTGGAGAGCAATGAAACTCCTGTAATAAAAGTGGGATAGAAGGGGATTTATGAGGGAGGACTAGCCGACCGTGGTGGTACAGAGTTCCTTGTTTTAGGGTGAAGCCAGCCTCTGTTGGTTGTCCAGATTGAAGGGAGCTCACTATCTTGGTCAATTGCTCATCCTCTAAAATTTCCTAAGTGAATACCGTGGTGTTAAGACTGCCCACCATTGATAGTACTCAATATCAAAGTTGTACCCGATCAATTTGGAGATCCATCTTTGATACTCCCCCGGAATTACCCGTTGGTCAAGGAGGAATTTGAGAGCTTTCTGATCGGTTCGTACAATGAACTTCTGGCCTAACAAGTACGCACGCCACTTTTGGACGGCCAAGACAATCGCCATCAACTCACGTTCATAAATGGCCTTATGCCGGTAGGACGTGGGTAAGGCATGACTAAAATAAGCAATGGGTCTCTTGTCTTGCATCAACACTGCCTCAAGTCCAATACCAGAAGCATCCGTTTCTACAACAAAAGGCTTGGAAAAATCGGGTAACCCAAGAACGGGGATATCAGTCATAAATTTCTTGAGTTTGTTGAAAACTACTGTAGCCTCCTCACTCCAATGGAAATTGTCCTTTTTGAGTAGCTAAGTCAACGGGAAAACAATAGTGCCATAATTCCGGACGGATTTTCGATAATAACCAGTGAGACCGAGGAACCCTCGGAGTTCCTTGATATTTCGAGGAAGAGGCCAATCCACCATGGCGGCAATTTTGGACGGATCTGCAGCCACCCGGTCTTTAGACACAATGTGTCCCAGGTACTCAATTTGGGGTAGCCCAAATAAACACTTCTTCTGGTTGGATACCAATTTGTGATCGGAGAGAATTTGGAGCACCAGCCAGAGATGTTTGACATGTTCCTGTATAGAAGAGCTATACACTAAAATGTCATAAAAAAATACCAACACAAACTTACGTAAATAGGGTTGAAGGATGTCGTTCATTAAGGATTGAAACGTGGCTGGGGCGTTCTGCAACCCGAATGGCATCACAAGGAATTCGTAGTGTCCATCGTGTGTTCGAAATGCCGTTTTATGGACGTCAGAAGGCTGAACCCGTATCTGATGGTAACCCGATTTTAGGTCAATCTTTGAGAAGATTGTAGCCCCGCAAAGTTCGTCCAGTAATTCCTCCACCACAGGAATAGGGAATTGGTCCGGCACAGTCACCCGATTCAATGCGCGATAATCAACACAAAAGCGCCAACTTCCATCTTTTTTTTACAAGAAGTACAGGGCTAGAAAAAGCACTGGAGCTAGGTTGAATTACCCCTGCCAACAGCATTTCTTGTACCAAACGCTCAATCTCATCCTTTTGGAACTGGGGGTAACGGTAGGGTCGTACGTTTACCGGCCCGGCAGCGGGTTCAGTCCAACCGTGTACTCATTACCCCGAATTGGCGGTAATCCTTCCAGAGGTTGAAATACATGGGTGAATTCTTCTAATACCGGCTGTACCTCCCGCAGAGTCATTGTTGTCTTAGCCAGCTCCAATTGAGAATCCCAAGCCCCTATGGCTTGTAATTCCACAATAACTTCGTGTTTCTCCCGTTGTATGGCTCGTAGCATAGCCTTCAACGAAACTTGCGTCTTTTGTAAGCTTGGTACCCCCTGCAACATAACCTGTTGTTTATTGACTACAAACGACATTGTTAGTTTTTCCCAATTAATCAAAACGTCACCCAATGTGGACAGCCATTGCACACCCAATATAACATCTGCACTGCCCAACGGAATTGGTAGAAATTCCTGGATTAAACTTATGCCCGGAAGCACCAACTCTATCGCTTTACACACACCCGAATGGGTCACATCCATTCCTGTCCCCAACACGATTCCATAGCCTTTGGTTTCACTTACCGGCAGATGGCATTCCCGCACCACAGCTTCTGAAATAAAATKATGAGAGGCGCCACTGTCAATTAAAACCACCACCTCCCGCTACCCGTCCCCGAATTTTGATGGTTTTCGTTCTTGGTGAAGTTAAACCAACCAGAGAATTTAGTGATAACATTGCACACTCCACCTCTTCCTTACCGATTTCTTCTCCAATGGAATCTACTGCATCGTGAAAATCTTCCAGGGCTGTTTCGATTTCTTGAACCACGAGGATTTGCAATTCTTTTTTCTTGCGGCGGTGTCCCGGTGCAAATTTCTCATCACAGCGGTAGCAAAGGCCTTTCTCTCGTCGTGCCTTGAGTTCCGTATCCGAAAGTCGGCGGAATTGCCCAACCCCTGATGACGTGTTCCCCCCTTTATTCGCCAACTCGTTGTTACGCGTCGATTGTGGGCNCGGCGGCTTTGTTCTCCAACCCCGGCCTATACTCAATATCAAAGTTGTACCCGAACAATTTGGTGATCCATCTTTGATACTCCCCCGGAATTACCCGTCGGTCAAGGAGGAATTTGAGAGCTTTCAGATCGGTTCGTACGATGAACTTCCGGCCTAACAAGTACGCGCGCCATTTTTGGATGGCCAAGACAATCGCCATCAGCTCGCGTTCATAAATGGCCTTATGCCGATGGGACGCGGGTAAGGCATGACTATAATAAGCAATGGGTCTCTTGTCTTGCATCAACACTGTCCTAAGTCCGATACCGAAAGCATCCGTTTCTACAACAAATGGCTTGGAAAAATCGGGTAACCCAAGAATGGGGATGTCAGTCATGAATTTCTTGAGGGTGTTGAAAGCTACTGTAGCCTCCTCACTCCAATGGAAATTGTCCTTTTTGAGTAGCTGAGTCAACGGGAAAACAATGGTGCCATAATTCCGGACGAATTTCCGATAATAACTAGTGAAACCGAGGAACCCCTGGAGTTCCTCGATATTGCAAGGGAGAGGCCAATCCACCATGGCGGCAATTTTGGAAGGATCTGCAGCCACTCCTCCTTTAGACACAATGTGCCCCAGGTACTCAATTTGGGGTAGCCCAAATAAACACTTCTTTTGGTTGGCAACCAATTTGTGATCAGAGAGAATTTGGAGCAACAGCCGAAGATGTTTGACATGTTCCTGTATAGAACAGCTGTACACTAAAATGTCATAAAAAAAGACCAAAGTGAACTTACGTAAATATGGCCGGAGGATGTCGTTCATTAAAGATTGAAACGTGGACGGGGCGTTCCACAACCCGAATGGCATCACAAGGAATTCGTAGTGTCCATCGTGTGCTCGAAATGCCGTTTGGACGTCGGAAGGTTGTACCCCTATCTGATGGTAACCCGACTTTAGGTCAATCTTTGAAAAGATTGTAGCCCCACAAAGTTCATCCAGTAATTCCTCCACCACGGGAATAGGAAATTGGTCCGGCACAGTCACCCGATTCAATGCGCGATAGTCAACACAAAAACGCCAACTTCCATCTTTTTTTAACAAGAAGAACGGGGCTAGAAAAAGCACTGGAACTAGGTTGAATTATCCCTGCCAACAGCATTTCTTGTACCAAACGCTCAATCTCATCCTTCTGGAACTGGGGGTAGCGGTAAGGTCGCACGTTTACCGGCCTGGCAACGGGCGTTAGTTCAATCGCGTGCTCATTACCCCGAATTGGCGGTAATCCTTCCAGAGGTTGAAATACATGGTTGAATTCTTCTAATACCAACTGTACCTCCCAAGGGGTCATTGTTGTCTTAGCCAGCTCCAATTGAGAAGCCCGTAATTCCACAATAACTTCGTGTTTCTCCCGTTGTATGACTCGTAACATAGCCTTCAACGAAACTTGCGTCTTTTGTAAGCTTGTTCATTCACTACAAACGACATCGTTAGTTTTTCCCAATTAATCAAAACGTCACCCAATGTGGACAGCCATTGCACGCCCAATATAACATCTGCACTGCCCAACGGAATGGGTAGAAATTCATGGATTAAGCTTATGCCCGAAAGCACCAACTCTATCGCCTTACACACACCCGAATGGGTCACCTCCATTCCTATCCCCAAAACGATTCTATAGCCTTTGGTTTCACTTACCGGAAGACGGAATTCCCGCACAACAGCATCGGAAATAAAATTATGAGAGGCGCCACTGTCGATTAAAACCACCACCTCCCATCCGGCTACCCGTCCCCAAATTTTGATGGTTTTCGTTTTTGGTGAAGTTAAACCAGCGAGAGAATTTAGCGACAACATTGCACACTCCACCTCTTCCTTACCGATATCTTCTCCGATGGAATCTACTGCATCGTGAAAATCTTCCACGTCTATTTCGGTTCTTGAACCACAAGAACTTGCAATTCTTTTTTCCTTGCAGCAGTGTCCCGGTGCGAATTTCTCATCACAGCGGTAGCAAAGGCCCTTCTCTCGTCGTGCCTTTAGTTCCGTATCCGAAAGTCGGCGGAATTGCCCCACCCCTGATGACACGTTCCCCCCTTTGTTCGCCAACTCATTGTTGCATGTCGGTTGTGAACGATTGGAACTAATAGAAACAGTTCGGGCCGATCCAAAAGATGACCCAGTTGTTTCAACTACCCACCCCTATGCCACTGCCTGAGCCTCCTTTTCCCCCTGAAGTTGTTTGATTTGAGTGGGCCTCTGTAATCTGTGCCCCATTTTTGTCCTCAATTAGTTGGGCCATAATCATAAGTTCTTTAAGCCCATTGGGCTTCATCACCCTCACCTCTCTTCGTATCTCCTCCTTTAAGCCGTTGATGAACAAGCTTTCTAGTACGAACGCAGGTGTGCCGTTGACGGGGCCGCCAGATTCCTCAAATCGCCGGCGGTATCCCTCACCGTCGTCTCCTGCTTTACCGCCATAAACCGGTCGCACAGAGTCCCTTCCAAGGTTGGTCGGAAACACTGCAGTAACAATAGCCGAAACTCCTCCCAAGTCTGTATCGGGTTCTCCTTCTCCTCCCACTGATGCCATGCCAAAGCCTTACCGTCCAAACAGAGCACCGCCACCTCCAATTTCTCGTCATCAGTCAATCGATTAATCCGAAAATATCGAGCCACACGATGTAGCCACCTATCGGGATTTTCCCCTTCAAAAATAGGTACCTCCAATTTGCGTAATCAAAGATCGAATACCGAGGCTAACGCGTTCGTGAGCTGATTCGACCCATCACTTGAAGTCACCATACTCTGAGGCGTCTTCTCCCCCACATCGATTTTCTCCAGCCCTTTCCCTTTGTCGTCCTTAGTCTTCTCTTCCATTCCCATCCTCTGTGATACCGTCGTCATCCACAGGCGCATCTCATCCTTAAACAATGCCATTTCCTTCTTCCACGATTCCCTACTATCTTCTATGGCCAAAACCACCCCTGAGATTTGTTGTTCCACTGCTTCAACTCGAGACTCCATTCTCGTAGTGACCATGCCCAGCAATCGCTGCTCTGATACCAAAATGATAAAACTCTGCTTCTATTATTTATATAAGAGAGACAGATTACAATATCAAGGGAGATTTAGAGAGCTCCCGTACCTCTCCTTCCTATCCTTCTATGGACTCAAGTGCAAAAAGATAATCCCTCCCNTTTATATAAGAGAGACAGATTACAATATCAAGGGAGATTTAGAGAGCTCCCGTACCTCTCCTTCCTATCCTTCTATGGACTCAAGTGCAAAAAGATAATCCCTCCCTCAAGAAGCAGAAAAGTACATATACCACCCTCAGGGAATAATCCAGAAATTCCCTCCTCTAACTACCTTTAGACCCCTCTGCCATGTATAATATTTTCCTCCCTGGCCCACAAGAGAACAGTTTCCACTTACTTTCTCACCCTCCCCTTCCTCCTCACATATACCTTTGTGATGGGAGGTCCATCAGATACAAACTCCCAAAGGAGTGAGAGAGAAATAAAAAGAAACAAACTCCCCAAAGAGTTAGAAGTAAAAAGATACCACTAAAATCAGATCAAGAACTAAACGAGAGCTCTAAAGGCCACCAGATTACAGAGAGCACCAAAAGGATGCTTTAAATTTAGCTAGACTGAAACACCTCTGACAACTTGCTTTTTCCTTCAAAGATTCTCTTAAACAATGTTCTAAAAGGTGTTCTCTGAGTTTTTACCACTTCTTTTCCATGAAAGTTGGCACCATATCCTATGCAATTACTTGATTATGCACTGAGGTTCCATCACAATTATCACTTGTCTCAAAACAAGAAAATTTTCACTTGTCCCAAAAGAAACTATAAGCAGACTTAACTGCTAATCTGCTAGCCATTCACCAGTATTTCCTCTTCAGCTTCTGTTTTTGGGTTTTTCAGTGATGTGTACTTTCTATCTTTGAAGATACGAAGACCCGATAGAAGTCAAGCCCAGTCTAAAAAGAATGGTCTTGATCTAATTCTTTCTTAGCATTATTGTAAACCATTTGATCCCTTTTCTCTGGCTGACGTGATAAGGAGAGATGGATCCCAACTCGAAAATGTCACTTTGGTTTTTACTTTGGCGTTAGGTAGGGGTGTTCACAGGTTGGGTTGGGTCGGGTTAGGAGGGGTTTTAGAACCAACCCGAATTTACGGGTTGGCCATATATAGGAATCGTCGGGTTCGAATTGGATGGTCAACCCAACCCAATATCTTCGGGTTACATCGGGTTGTGTTTTTTCCCTTTAATTATCACGGTGGCGACTGAGAATTAGAATTAAAACTAAATGGACGGCTGAGATTAAGATACAAAATGGAATAAGATAATATGAAAACTTTAAATGAAAAGCTAGGATTAAGACGGTTAACATTGAAGATAAAGATATAATTATATATATATAATTAAAAAAATACACATATATGCATAAATTCGGATTGGGTTAGGTAGACCCGATTTTTTAAAGGTTTAACCTGAGACCCGACCTAACCTGATCGGGTTGGGAAAATCACAACCCAACCCAACCCAACCCGATGCTTCATCTAACCCAACTCATCCTTTACGGTTTGGGTTGGGTTCGTCGGGTTGTCAGGTTTTTTGAACACCCCTAGCGTTAGGTTTAGTGGTGTTGCTTTCGCAATTTCTAGTTTGTGGTTTAGGTCATTTGTTCTATTCTCTTGCATCTTCGTTTGTTCTTTGTTGTGTTTTTTTTTTCCACTCCCTTTGGGAGTTTGTATCCTGAACATTTCTCTTCATTTTCATATTATCAAAGAAAAGTTTGATTCACATTAAAAAAACAGGAAATTGAATTTCCTGCTCTGCTCCAAATACTGATTTTTCAAAGCTTAATTGCAATGCATAATGAATATCAAGATTATGATTTCTTTCCGCTCCTCTTTTTTAAAATGATGCCTCCAGTACCATCTCTTTCTCCAAAAAAATCCAACTGATCAGCCAAAGAATGAAAATTTCAAAGGTATCAATCCTTGGGAAACCGCTGATCATTACGCCAAATTCTCCCTACTACCTCGCCGAATTGATCATATAAAGAACTTTTTTCGTCATCTGATAAAACCTTACAATTGCAACACCGAATAGCAACCCTTGAACCACTCAAACTTCCATAAAAAAAAGACCAGCTTCTTTAAAACTTCAACTTTAGACTTTGCTGCAAGATCTATGAAACTACAAGAAGAAGAAAGGAACGACGAACCAACCCCAGAATGAGAAAAATGGTAGAACACTTACAAATCTTTGCCTTGGCAACACCTACGGTCTGCCTTCAGATGATAAAAGCCCAAGCAGAGAAGAGGCCATGTCAATCTTCCATATTTCACGGCTGTAGAGATAACTCTTGCCCCATTCAAAATTCTCCTTCATAGTTCTATTTTCATTGTCTATTTGATACCTAAAAAATGTTGATACCTGAAAAATGTCTATTTTCAATTTGACAACATGACAAACACAAATGTTGATGGAAATTTCAGACATGAAAAAGATCTCCAATCGTAAAAATGCTAAAAAGTTACAAACCGTTAATTCCTAGATTCTTTCTTATCACTACAAATTCATTGTCCCTACCTAACTATATTGTACTGCTCTTTAGAGCATCATTGCTAGAGAGAATTAAGAGTAATGATTTTAGTGTGAGCAGAGTCTAGATGACTACTAGACTCGAGTTGTGTAAAAAGGCATGGTGGCATGGTATAGCTAGCAACCTTTCCAAGCAAGTCTTTGGGATCTCCAATATACTAGCTTTGTCCAAAATGTTCGGTATAAATTTGGCAAGGATCTATAATGTTTAAGAGCTAGACCCAAAAAAAGATGCAAAATTGCATTTAACATCAATCTCTAAGAAAATAAAAAACAGCTAGATTTGACGATTTTCTGACATGATGTTTTTAAGTATGATACAATTCCTTAGATCTAGATGAGGTATTACATTTTTTTGGGATAAGAAATAGAGATGTATTAATCACAAAAAAGAAGATACGGCCTAGGGGCAAAGGGTGGAGGATCACCATATCCCGAGCACTAAGTAATAAGAGCTTTCCAATCACTTATAATCATAGTGAGACTATAGTTACAAAAGAATTTCTTGCGGTGATGCACACTTGCACTAGAGTTTCTTGAAGACAGTCAAATCTACCTCTTATTAATGATGATGGAGCCTATTTATAGAGGCTGCCTCCCACGGTAAAGACAAGTTACTGTATAGTAACTACTAAACTAACTAAACAGAAGATACAACTCTAACAACCAAACGGCAAGACTTAAAATAACCGCTAGCTACTACATCAAGGGGACTGTGCACGTATGTGTGACTTGAGCCTCCCCACCTTTCTTGATCCAAGACACCTTATATGGAGAAGGGTGAGGGGATAAAGGCAAATGCAAAGTTGTTACTAACTTACTTACTATGATATTCTCAAGACTAGCACTATCAATTATGATATTGCAAATCTTGCCATTGATAGTGCATTGGGTCTTGAAAAAAGCATGTTGTTGGTAGGCCACCTCTGTTTTAGGTGTCACCAGGACTCGTTGAAGAACACACAGGACACGGGTTCTCCTTCATCCGGTTCAGCATAGTCAACCTCATCTTCGGGATTCTCTCCACTGTCTTCTTGGATATCTTCCTCTTCGACCAAGGAGATAGCCTTTAGTTGGGGGCATACATTAGAAAGATGTTTGGTTTGTCCACAACGAAAGTATTTACCCAATGTTGGTTGGCTATAAGTATTGTTAGTTCTTTTCCCCGCAATATTGTGACAATATTGTGACAGTATCTAGTTCTGGTTGTCTACCTTTAGATGTGGTGGAGGAATTGATTTGGGAAGATAGGTGATCACTGGAGGGAAGTATTCTTCTTAGACGTGCCTCCTTGATCCCAAGTGTTCCTTCTTAAATACTGCTTCTTGTAACGATTACTCACTTGTTCTTCAATGGTAGTCATCATGGAGAAAACTTCGTTAATATATCCAATAGGTTCTAATGTGATTTGTTCCTTAATGTAGCGTGCCACTAGGTATTATTGACTCCCAGCCAAATTCGTGCGCGCCCCAAGGTGATGGAACTGCTCGATATAATCTGCTATAGATCTCGAGCCCTGTTTACAACTTTGATATTGGTTGTACAAGATTTGTTCAAAATTAACCGGTAGGAAATGTCCCCTCATTAGTTTTTTCATCTGTTCCCAACTGCAAATAGGGTGTTTTCCACCTCTATCAGTTAATTTCTAGTTGATCCCACCACGCCGAAGCTCCATCTTTTAACTTCAAAGCGACTAACCGAACTTTTTTATGCTCAGGAGTGCCCATATAGCTAAAAAAAATTCTAGATTTCTTACCCAATCCAAGAAACCTTCAATTTCCATTTTCCCATTAAAACTGGGAAGATCTATTTTCATCTTATAGTCACCAGTTTCTTGTTGTCGATTAGGATGAAAACATGTACCTGGTCGTCTTCTTTGAATGCTAATAGTTCTTCCTCCTCGTCGCTTGAGGAATCAATCAACAGCTCACTACGTCACTGAAATAAAGGGTTTCAATTGAATTCTTGGCAAAAAGGTTGCTGATTTTGGAGGTTTCTTGGTCCCAGATTGATTTCTTGGGCCTTTCTTGGTGGGGCTGTCTACCTTTCTTGTAGGTAGGTAGCTCTTTGATCCTCCATTCTAGTTTCTTGATCCAATCTTGCAGGGTGTTGAGGAGTGGTTCTAACCGGAGTTTGCTGCACACTCAAGGTTTCTAATTGCCCATGAATAATTTCCAGAATCTGTTTAATCTCACTCACATCCTTTTGAATGGCTTTAACGTCTCCTTCAACAGACAGCAAGCATACGGCTGTTGATCGTGGTGAGAGAACAGAAAATTGTTCCGTCTCTTTGTTGGCAAGAGAAGAGTCACTGGTGGAAGCTGGTTTCTTTCCCACCATTGAGTGCCCAGAAAATTGGGTACTCTGATACCAATTTGATGCATACTTGCACTAGAGTTTCTTGAAGAATAGTGAAATCTACCTCTTATTAGTGATGAAGGAGCCTAAGTATAGAGGCTGCCTCCAAATAAATTACACAGTAAAGACAAGTTACTATGTAGTAACTACTAAACCAACTAAACCGAAGATACAACTCTAACAACCAAACAGAAAGGCTTAAAATAACAGCTAGCTACTACATCATCATGTGGTTTGTGCACCACCACAAAGAAGTATATTGTACATTTTCACAAAAAGAATTCATCGAAGTTTGTTTTCCTTAAAAAAAGTATACTGTTCATTTCTTTTCAAATCATCCAAAAAAGAGCACGGCTGCCCAATTCCATAAGATATTTTCCTTTCTTCTAAGCACCACACCTCCAAAATTTTCTGCAATCAGATAATTGACTCTACTGGGAATACACATAGAAAAGCCTATAACCCCCTAAACATGGGCCCACACTTTCTAAACAAAATCGCAATGTACAAAAATATGGTCTAGAGACTCCTCATTGGAGAGACACAAGTTACAAATTGAGGGAGAGAGATCATTGAGGACATCTCTGTTGAAGCCTCTCAGGCATATTTAAGCTCCTGTAAAACAAGGTCCAAATAAAGAATTTAACCTTCTTCGAAACCTTAAATTCCAAATGTGATTGACCACCGGGGCTTTCAACCTAGCCAATGGGGAGGTAAGAAGGGAGAAAGCATACTTAACCATGGCAGAACCACTTTCCCATCAATCTATCTGTGCCTTGCCTTATGTATAAAAGATCCAACTTCTCTATAAATTGAGCCCATCTACTGATCTCTCAATCAAACAAATTTGTTCTGAAATAATATTCCAAGACTGAAAGTGATCTACCCAACAGTCCGCAATAAGACAGTCCTTTATAGGGATACTGTACACATCTGGAAAAAGTCTAGCCAAAGGAGCAGTCTAGCCATGCATCTTCCAAAATCTGATTTTCCTCCCTTTCGATGCCTTAAACATGACAAAATTGAGGAAACCTTGCATGTCCGTGTCAATCTCTATCCACGGACGGACTCCCTCAACCAAAACGTTTAGTGGTTTATATGAGCCTCCACTCCAAATAAAATCCCTGAACAATTTTTCCATGGAGTCAATGACCTTTGCAGGAGCCTTCAAATAGATCATAGACACTAGTTTGATAGCTTCAGAAGCTGTTGGAGACTTGGAAGCGAGGAAAGAGTCGGGCTTTATTCTAAAGTTGGATTATGAAAAAGCTTATGATAAAGTTGATTGGACTTACCTCGATTAGGTTCTAGAGCAAAAAGTCTTTGGGAATAGATGGAGGGGTTGGATGAAAGGGTGTTTGCACACAATAAATTTCTCCATCCTCAATGGTAAACCTAGAGGTAAGATTATGGCTAAGAGAGGCCTTCGTCAAGGAGACCCGTTGTCTCCCTTTCTGTTTACTTTGATAGGTGATTCCTTCAGCCGTCTAGTTCATTATTGCAGCCAACGAAGGATTCTTAGAGGCTTTGAGGTAGGCCGCCAGAAAGTGGAGATTTCCCATTTATAGTATGCTGATGACACAATTATTTTTTGCCCAAATCAGCCTAATATACTTGACAATTGGTGGAGAATAATAGATA
>NW_019104630.1:472996-492637 GCF_001995035.1 Momordica charantia
AACTCATCCTCTTCGTCTATTTCGAGTTCGCCTTTTTTCTTTCTACCTTTCTTCTTCTTTCTACTCGTCCATAAGGGAGATACCAAAATGTCGTGGGTAATAGAAAAGCTAGAAGTCGAAACGCCATGGGTAGTAGAAAAAGATGGCTGAATTGGAAGAGATTTCGTGGGTGGAGAAGCTTGAACGTGTCTCTCACATGTCTTGTACGTGTTGCTTGCGTATTTAAGCATGTCGAACACGTGTCGGAAGCGTGTCGGAGTCCGACACATGTCTGACACCGACACTCACTTCAAAATAGCGTGTTGCTACTTCCTAGCAGTCCACAATTAGTATGAAAAGGAAAGGTAAGAGGGGTCACCTTCCTAAGGCCCCTTGTAGCCCTTAACTTTCCTCTGGGTTTCCCATTAATAATGAATGACAGAGAAGTTGGCAGATGATATGCACCCTCTAATCCATCCCATCCAAATTTGACCAAAGTCCTTTGTTTCCAAAATACCATCAAGAAAATCTCAATCAACCTCATCAAAGTTTTCTCAATCAATTACTATGTTTCCAAAATACCATCAAAAAAATCTCAATCAACCTTATCAAAGCTTTTTCAATCAATTACTAGCTTTATAACCACGCCTTTTTCATTTTTCCTTTTACCATTCGTCAATAAGCTCATTTGCAATGAGGGAAGCATCTTTTTTCTTAACATGATACAAACTTTTCATTGATTAATGAAAGGAACAACTTGTTCAAAGGATACAATTTCAGAAAGGGAGAGAAAAGAAACATAAAAGACTGAGGAAAAACAAGAACCCAGAAGGGAAAATACAACCCAAATGAACAAGAATGATAATAGGCATAAAAGACAAAGGAAGATAAACTTGAGATGACTCCATTCCTGAAGCAGTCCAAAAAGCCAGCAAGTAAGACAACCTAAAAGAGAGCTTAAACACCATGAAAAGAACCAAAACTTCAAACTTTCAAAACAAACCTCCAACTTCAAAATCACCAAGAAGTTAAGACAAAAACAAATGGATCAAAAATCCTTTGTATATTTAAATAAAAGAATTAGGGACACAAAAACGCTTCAAAATCTTCAGCCAAAAAGAAATAAATGCTACTGTAGAAGACCCTATGAATTCTCAAACCTCGATTTCCACCAATGATAACTCTCCTTGAAATCAAAAACCCTCAGAACCTCCTTGAGAAATCAAAAACCCTAAAAAAAACCTTTAATAAATCTCTTTAGTTACAACCATCATGGTGTAGCCTAGTGGTCAATAAGGACCAACGTAAATAGCAAAAGGCTTAGAGGGAATGGGTTCAAACCATGATGGCCACTACCTAGGATTTAATATTCTACAAGTTACCTAGACAATCAAATGTAGCAGGGTCAGGCGGTTGTCCCATGAGATTAGTCGAGGTGCACGCAAGCTTGCCCGGACACTCACGAATATCGAAAAAAAAAGAATCTCTTTGGCTACTCCTCATTTTCCAACAATAAAGAATCATCTCTCAAATAACGACTAGCAATGAGGGAAGCATCTAGAATTTTACATTTACCTACCAGCAACAAAAGCAGATTGTTGGGTAGTGATCGTGTTTGGGCAACACTTAATCACCAACTGACCAAGCATCAACCCTCTTTGGAATCAAACAAATGTAAGTCTCATTGAGACTGAAGTTCATAATACCATTCTTTAAAAAATCTTTTTGGGTCATCCGTTTAAAGATGGAAAGGAAGTCCTATGGTTTCTATCAATAGGCTTCCTTTTGTATCCTTTGTTGTGAGAGAAACAACCACATCTTCAAGGATTCCCCCATTCCATTCCGCAGCTTAATAGACTCGACTCTTTTTTACTGTTTTGTACTGGCGTAAATGTTTTCATCCTTTCAAAGATTAAGCTTTACTACTCTTGTTTCTAGGTGGACATTTTTTTTGTAATCTACCTTAGGTGGCTGGGAGGGCCATCCTCCCCTTTTGTATATTTCATTACTAAAAAGAATAAGAGAAAGATCGTTCCTTAAGATTAGTTGAGATGCACATAAAGTTTATCCATATCCGACATACATTCCAGAGTTTTGAGACATTTCCAAATTCTAAAGAACTTCTAAAACAAAAAGGAACTATCTCTTTGCCCTCTTTATGGTGCAAGAACCTGGACATATCAAAATTCTTTCCAACAAGCTATATTACTGTACTCCTTCCAATTAATGAGAAAATTATGGGAGATCAAGTTAGAGTCGAGAAATGATGGGAAACCACAAAAAAATTGCCACAGATGACAGAACATATATAAGATCCAATTTAACAGCAATGGAGCCATGTCATTAGCATGACCACTACACTAAATTGAGTTATACAGGCATGCATGCATCTGTACCAAGACCACACAAAAAACAGAGAAATGAGGGAAAGATAAGTACGGAAACTTACTACAAGATGAAACATATAGCCTCCTGATTGAAACTTCTAGGTCCAACTCAATACATCCAACCAGTACATTCTGTGGAACCACAATGACATCTCTTCTTTTTAATGTTTCCATCAGAATCACGAACCTGATCCATCATATAATTGTAATGGTAAGACAGCTCTTGTAGAGGAGGAATATTCTCGGCCGCAAAGAACATAATATGCGGAATTCTCTTATCCTCATGATCATAAAGGACATTTTGGGCATAAAGATTGGGTGAACAACTGTGGTTGATAAATCTCCCAATATTACCATAATTTGCCGCATCAATGGTATAACTACCATCCTCCACAATATCACTAGCATTCGACTGTGCATCAGGCAAGAGGGTTGAAAGTCCATCCCAAAGAGAATTGTCACTGTAGTTATTCCCAATATCAAACAAATACTCATCATTACCAGTTCTTTGTTCTGCTTCCTTATCCTCGAGAAGCTCACCTATGTATTCACAAATAAAGCTTCCTGAGGGAATTGAATTTAGGGATCTCACACCCCATCCCCTAGATTTGGTTTTAAAAATTTCTAGTTGAAATTTGATACCATGCTGACTAACTCGATTATGACAAGAAGGAAGACACTTGCACGAAGGACCACACTCATAGACAAGAGACTTCGCTTCAACAATAGCCCCATTATGATTAAATGGAATCTCTCCTCCATTCAAGACGGCACAATAACATCTGTCAGAATCTGAGCACCCATTAGTACAATCACAACCCTTGAGAGGAATTGGGCAGCACCAATCAGGATATATCATTTTTGTGATGTAATTAAATGGCGGTGGCTTCTCATCATCTATGATGTTCACTGCACAAATACGAATTGATTCTTTCCCTTGAGAAATATCATCCACACAAAGACCTTCTCTTACTTTGAATTTTTTTGACTTCTTTAGTACGTTCCAAGCAAGTTCAGGTTGACCTGGAATTCGATACAATTGAAACTTGAAAATCAGCTTACCATGAGGACCCATATCTTGCCACCATTTCTCCACCAAATATAGCCCATCATAGACATATGTTCTTCCATCAGATGACTCAGAGCCGCGAATCACTCTAACAGGACTCTTGTCATCAAAACTATTCTTCAATGCAAGGTTTCCTCGTTCCAACTTTTGATCTTCAGGTTTCTTGTCTGAATTCATCACATTTCCTCCTTGGCCTGTGTAAATCAATACATCTGAGTTATCGAGGTTATTTGTGTATCCCCCAGATGCAACAATACTAGTAGCAATGATCTTTTGACCATGCTTCACATAATCTATGCCACCCTGAGTTTGGCGATGAAGTCCTATGATATTAAGTTCTATCCTATATCGGAATTCATCTCCAACTTCAACTCCAGGGACCGAACCTAGGATTTGTTTACCCACGTTAACATATTTCCCTTTGTCCTTGAGAATTTTTGCGGCTATAAAATCAATCCTCCTGGATGCATTTCCTTGGTCCTTTTTCCCTGCTTCTTCTTCCTGCAAGAGCTTCCTACATACCGCTTGAAAAAGTCGCAATGTCTCTCTTACTACAGTCCTAGTACCTTTAGAATCACTACCGTGATCATTTCCGTTTTCATTAGTTTGAGAAAATGGAATGAGACTCACATCAGTATTATAGGATCTATGATTCACATGAAAATCGATATTTTCATTGTCACTGGCACCTATATCCGTGCCACCCGTAATAACTAGCTGGCGCATTTCCCCATTACCAGCGTCCCTATTTACAATTGATTTCTTCTTTGAAGATTTTTTATGACACTCTTTTACATCTTCCTTTCTTAAAATAGATTCTGATTTCTCTGAAAGACCATGGTCACGTTTCTTCACTTTCCTTTCACTTGAACCACCTCCTAGGGAGGGCTTGTAGTTAGATTTCCCCTGCCTCCAAGGACAATTAGGTGCAGCCATAAGACCTTGCACGACAACCCTTTCAGATGCAAGGGCTTGCTCAAAAGGTTCAATTTCTAATATCTTCTGACGAGAGGGCATATCTGAAATTTTTTCTTTTGTAGTCGTATCTCCCGTGTAAACCACAATTTCCTTCCCCAGTTTTTCCTCCAAACCTTCTTTTGCTTCATTTAGTCTACTCTCAGAAATTAATTCGATATTGTGTTCTACTTTGTGAACATTATCTACCACATATTCTGCATCTTTACCCAAATTTGATGACTTACAATGAAGCCCGAAATTATCTCTATCTACAGCATAAATATTTTGAGAGGTAAGCATTGAGGAGCACACCTCCTTGGATAAAGGAGGGGCATTTTGTCCACAAAAGGGAGGGAAATCTCTAATAGCCGAAACTTTTCTTCTCGGAGGGTATCTTCTAACCACAGTCTTCTTCACGTCCTTGCCATTAGAAACAAATAAGAAGTAATCGGTTGGTGAGCATGGTCTCAAATTACTGGGCTCAACTGTCTCATCTTTTCTAGATGAAACAACCACTTCATGCAAATTCTTCAATGAATCGTCGTCTCCTACATTATTTATTATATTTTCAGTGGCTCCATCTCTGCCTTCCAAATTATCAATCAACAATGATTCAACATTCATCGTACTATGGCCATCCTTTAGACCAAAAATATTGGATTTTTTTGTAGTCAATTCTAATGTAGTATTTGTTTCAGGCATCTCCACGCTTCCCAACACACCATTATACCTTGAGTGAGAATTATCAATCGCATCGCCTGTCGCAACTTTTATGGGGATTGAGTTATTTTGTAGAACACTACGACCACAGCCAGGAGGGAAATCCCGAACAACAAAAACTTTACGTCTTCTATATTTGAGTAGACCTGGATGTGGAGAACAATGGCCATTTTCAATATTCAACCTTTGAGCCCCATCCGTTGAGTCGCTATATGTGAGTGACATGGTTGCTCTTGGAGATTTGGAAGAAACCTTGATCATAATAGAAAAAGTAATCAATAAAGAATATTATTTATAATTAAAAAAAAAAAGGCATGACCAAAAACATAATGATTGTATATAGGAGCAACTACACAGGCACTATGGAAAGGAGAGAAGCCCAATAAAGTTAAGATATTTATCTAGGAACTCTGTCCATGAAGTTCCCAGCTAGAAAGATACAAAAGCATAGTCCAAACTAGTTACTCAACCCAAACTCATATGTTTTATGTAAAAAATTGAGAAGAAAGAACTTGACCATTTGCTATAACATTGTCCTTTTGGCTCATGGTGCTATAACCACTTGCTCAAGTGTTTGGGATGAACAGGATAGCAAAAAAGACACAATCTGATAGTGATACAACTATGACATGGCTGCAAACTAAAGAAGAAAGCAAAAATCTTAAGAACAAATGGGCTAAATGCTTGGTGATGAAAAATACAGTTGAAAAGAAACAATACGTGTTGGTGATGAGCGCGTTGAAAACGCTACATGGATCTTCTACTTTCCTAGCCAATTTGGGACATTATTCACATTTCCAACAAATCCTCCCCTTGAAGAACAAATGACCGCTGAGCTGCTCCTCAAATAGTCATTTGTTCGTCAACTCTCAACCACATTTAAAGCTTTCTCTTATCAAGTAACACACCGCATATACAATAAAACTCAGCCATGAATCACATTATAGGTTAACTACCATCGACCACTCTCCGTCACACCCTTAGCAATCCTACCTTCAGACCAAGTTAGTTCAACATCAAAGGATTCATCCACAATTTCCCATGACTATATCTTCAGGCTCGCCAATTTTGTATGTCACCCTCAAGATTTCGTCGATACAACTAATTTTGTGGCATGCATTTGATACCACTTGTTAAGAAAACTAACCTCCCTGTATCTTTACAATTGTACGATATTATTCATTTTGGGCCAAGCCAGCATTAATTTTCTTTTGATATAATCAGTAAGGTTTGATACCAATATAGATGTGTCCTTACTTATATAACATGGATCCTCCCCTCTCCTGATGGATGTGGGACATTGTTCACATTCGAACAATAGGTTGTTTAATCATAAAGGAAAACTAGTTAGAAGTCTTCACTGCAGTAGAAATTCATTGTTTGTACTAGTATTTCTATGCATAGTTCCTGGAAAGGACTTCATTGGAAAGACAAAACAGAACAATCTAACAATAATACCACAGAGGAATCAAACAAAAGATCTCCAATCTAGGTTGATAACAAAGGAAGTGTAGTCACAAAAATAAACTTTGTGCAAGGCACTCCTTTTGTAATTAACTCAAATTAAAGTGCTTCTTCATAAGCTCCTTGATGAAGGATTATGCTTTCATATTTTGTACTTATCTTTTCACTACATCAATGAATAAAAGTTTCCTGTTCAAAAAAAAAGATATTCTATGAGTTCTCTTGGGACAAAAGGAATTTTGATGGATCTTGAGCCTGAGCAATACTACTCTTCTTCGGTAGGGAAGGTTAACACATAAAAGAAATTCAAGCTTATGGCAATGAGAGACAAAACATGGAATAAAATTGGATCTACAATACATTTTAATGTTTTTAAATGTAATACACTACATTATATCAAAAACTAACCACCATAATTGGCCCAATAACCAAAGAGCCTAATATAAGCAGTTCATGTAAGAGCTCAGTCCACGTGAGAGTTCAAGAGAGGATAACATAACACAATACTTAAAAATCAAAATTTAACCAAACAACTTCTAGACACCGAAAATTATAAATCTCTCCAAAATGAAACATTCTCCAACAAAGTCAGATGCCCCCATCAGTTCAATTCATCATTTTCAGTCGCATAGCAACATAGGAGACAGTGAAAACGGTCGCCATTGCCACAAAACGAAAGAAATTCTAAACTCAAACACCACTACTTTCTGGGCAGAAATTCAACCTTCAATCACAAGAACAGGGCTATAAAGTTAAAGTAGTAGCTACCCAGAAAAGAAAACAGAGATAATTATCTAATTTACACACCAGGAGGCATGAACAAGGAAACCCAGCAAACCAAAGAACGCCGCAGCAATGCCTGACTCCTCTGTTGGTGGGTAATTTGCAGGTTTTGCTCTTAACAGCAGGCCGATCCCATGGGGTCGCGAAGGTCGGATCGATCAAGAAGAAGTTGTGTTCCTCCCCGTAGTGTGCTAGGGTTTCATCTGACAGTGCCACCGTCCCTCTCTTCTTCCTTTTATCTCTCTCGGAGAGTCGCGAACCTGGCTCCGTTGCGAAGAAGTCGGATTCTTGATTTGCCCAGTGCGGGCGGCGATTTTATAGTTGGAAAAATAAAATAAAATACTATTTTTTCTTTTTCGCCGAATTTTGAGTTTCGTTTTCATTTAGGTTTTAAAATCTCTCTTTTTTATAAAATCAAAATTCTAGTTCTGGTTGAAACGAACCAAACCAACTTTATTATTAAATTGTATTAAAGAGTTTGCCATATAGAATTTGTGTTGAAAATGTTACAAATAATAATAAAATGGTTCCTAAAAATAATTAAAATTGTCACTTTTTTAAAATATAAATATAAAAAAAAATACGATTTGGAGTATAGGGAATAATGAACAAATTTTACATACATTTTGAAAATATAGTGAACAAAATTAATAAAATTTGAAATCACATCACCCTAATATTTATTTTATTTAAATCATAATTATTATGCATAATATATAACTAAATTTGTTCTTAAAAATCCTAACACGAAAACTCTTTAATCTAAAGTTATGAAATATTCTGACGAAAACTCTTTAATCTAAAGTTATGAAATATTTTAGGTCAGAAGACTTTTGTCTTTTGAAGAGACTATTTCTTGGTAATTTTGAAGTTATATTTCATACAAAGGTAAAATTTGCCAGACAAATACAAAATGGGAGAGATATTTAGGTCTTTTTTTTATAGTTTTCTTATTCATCACAACAAAATCTATTTTACATAAATTATTTAAAATATTTAGGATTTTTTTTAAAATACAGAACACTCGGGTTAATAAAGATGTTTGAACTTTTTCTAATTGTTTAATTGGATTATTTTATATCCAATATTGAATCAAAACGGAAAAAAAAAAAGACAAATAAAAAAGTTTACTGATAATTGTTCGAGTATTCCGAATATTTGATGTCGGATTAATGATTCTTTTTCTTTATAGAATACGAATAAAATATTTGTCACTAGCTTTAAACTCTCTAAATTGTTGTGAGACTTTTAAAGTAATACGAAATTGAAAAAGAAAGGACATAAGATTATTACTATTATAATTATTATTACAAGAAATCTATCAATCTCTTTTAGTTTTGATAAAAAAAAATGTAAATATAAGATGTTGGAGGAATTACGAATACAAGAGGTAATTGTAGTGAATATTGAAAAATAAACACCTAATTAAACGTCGTGTAGCTAAAACCACTTTGAAATTAGAGGTTGAGCAAAAATAACACCATTTTCACCAATTGCTCTTAAAATAGTAAAGCAGAGAAAATAGTGAATATAGATATGTTGAATAGATGTGTCTTGAGAGTGCAAGAAGAGTAATAACTTAACATAAAAAATAAAAATTAATAAGTTTCTTTTAATTTCTTGATAAAACCTCTCCATCCATAACAAAAGATTTGAAAATGGTATAAGCTCATGCCACTATAACCACAGTAAAATGTAACGTTGATAAAGTTGGAAGACTAAAAAATGAAATAACTAAGAATAAATAGTTAAGCGTTCTTCCTGCGGTTGTAACAGAACTCAAAAGAAGCAATATCTTCCTAAAATTTAGAGGTTTAAATCTCTCCCCTCTTGTCGAATTAAAAAAGTTCATTAAATTTGTAATAAATTTATTTTAAAAAAAGATAAAAATAAATAAAATATTACTAAAATCCACGACCACAAGATTAAGAGCCTTACACTCTAAAAATTGAACTGGCACGTTAAACCCCGAACCAATAAGAAAAAATGGTTTTTTTATTACATAAGTTAATAGTTAGGGATTACAACTACTCTGTTACTTAATATTTAATTTATAAATTAATAAGTGTTGATAGATTTTTCTTAAAAAAAATAATTGTTACATTAATATTAGGTCTAATGATAACGCCAGAACTACTTACATTTATGTAAAATTAACTATATCAATTGATATTTTTATTTCTCCATAAATTTGTCTTACTTCCTACAAGATTTTATTATTTACATTTCAATCATCCACAACACAATCTATTTTACCTAACTTTCAAATATTTTGAGTTTTTAGTTTTTTTAATATAGAACACTCCTGTCAATAATGATATTTGATCTTTTTTTAAGTTAAAAAATACATTTAATCTCTATAATAAAAGTAACAATTTAATCTCTAAAAACTAATGATTTAATCTCCAATTAAGATACATATGTACAAATTAAAGTGATATGTTTGTAAAATTATGGATTCGTTAAAGGGTTATTAAAAGTTAAAATTTTGATCGGTTTAGGCTTTAAAAAAATAGGAAAAAAGAAAAAAGGCTGACATCGCAATGAATTTTAGGGACTCTTGCCCTTCACACTCAGTGTTGTTTTCGAATTATCTCATCACCAAGCACATCGTGCACGATTTGGTTCTCTACTTTTCTTTTTCTTTTTCTTTTTCTTTTTCCAAACACTAAATCGGTTTAAATCGACTAAGCTTTAATTGACTAAACGTATCCTAGTTTGACAGCCACATTAGAGACTAATTTGTAATCAATTGCAAAGGACAATGACTAAAACATTACCTTAATAAAATAGAAATATTAAAGTAAAACTTCGTTGTTTGCAAACTAGTAAAATGTAACTTTGATGATTAAGTTAGTCAAAAAATATATATATAAATATTGAAATAATTTAAGTTAGATAGTTAACTTAAAAAAATGTTTGTCACTAAGCTCAAAATCACGGCTACAAGGTTAAAGAGTATTCATTCTATCAACTGAACTAAATGGCCTAGTTAACCATTTTTTGAACCAAAAAGAAAAATTGATTACTTTATTAAACTGCGAAATTCGAATCCACATCCACAAAATTAAGAGCATTGCATTCTACCAATTGAGCTAGATGGACTTGTTAATAATTTCTCCGCAAAAAAAAAAAAAAGAGTTGGTGAATTACTTTATTATATAATTTAATAGTTAGTGAACATAGATACTTTTATGTATTGGTTAAGAGCTTGCGTTCTACCTACTAAGTTGGACGGACTTATTAATAATTTTTTGAATAAAAAAGAAAAATTGGTTTAGTTAGATGTTACTTGGGACTCATCTTTGGTTGGAGGTTTTGTGCTAGACTTGTCATTAGGCCGCCCAATATCTATCATCTATATTAATGATTGATTTTTTAAGAAAAGTCTATCAACGTTTATTAATTTATAAATAAAAAAATGAAATAGTACATGGTTGTTCGCTATTAAACGATCTAATAAAGTAACCAATTTTTCTTCTTCGTTTGACAAATGATTAACAAGCCTGCCTAGTTCGGTTGATAGCATGCAATGCTCTTAATTTTATGGTCGTGGGTTCGAGTTAATTTTATTTAAATATCAAAATCCACTCAAATATCTTTGGTTGAAGATTTTTGTGTACTTGAAATATTATGTAAAACTAGTAGAAAAAAAACCTATATTGGGCCTAATGATATTAAATTTGAAATGTGATATCTAAATAAGATTTACTAATAGTAAACCTAATGATAAAGGCCAGACTAACACAAAACTAAAAAAATTGTTTGTTAAGAGTCTTGCACTTCTTCGCTAATTTCTAATATATATAGATATATACATACATACATGTATGGTGGAAAAATAAGGCATGTTGTCAACATACAGGTGGGGCAGTGGAGCAGCAAGCTCGATGACAAAGTTGGTGGCACAGAGAGTAAAGGAGAGATAGGCCAACAGTATATGTTTGACTTTCTACCTACCAAGGTAGATTTTTTTTTATATATTTTTATATTAATTGTATCATAAAAATACACATTATATGCACCAGTTCACCACCTATTTGTTTATTTGTTCACCGCCGTATTTGTTCATTTGTTCAGTATCTGTTCACTGTATTTGTTCATCATATTTGTATCTGCAATCTTGAGTCTTGTTATTTATATTTCTAAAATATTTTCTTGTTTAAGTTTTGGTATTTCGATTTCTACAATGTTTTTTTTTAATTTAATCAATATTTTTTCTTAAATTAGTATAATTCTCTTAGAAAAATATTTGAATTAAAAAATATAGGTAAAATTCTCAAAATATTTGAATGATACATTAATAAAAAATATAGGTATGATTCTTTTATAAAAAAATAATAAATAACATAAATAATATAGTCACTTAAACGTCATGGAAGGGTAATTTCGTACTTAAAAAATTATTTTATTTTTACTTATCCTTCAAAACTCATAGTTATTTGACTATTTTTTGAAATGACTTATTTTAAATAGACATACGTTGTTACTAAAAAAAATTCATTTTTTCCGATATTATTTCATGGATTATTGATCTAAGTGGCCCATCAAATTCAAATGTAGCTCAAATAACTTCTTTTTTTTTTTCCATTCACCATATAGTGGGCTCAACTACCACAAGGTTAAGAGCTTTGAGCTCTAATGAGTTAGAACAACAATTCTATGAAAAAATAAATTTTGTTACTTTATCACATAATTTAATAGTTAATGAACACTATTTCAATTATTTTATTTACAAATTAATAAGTATTAATTGACTTTTCTTGAAAAAAAAACAATCAAAATTAGTACAAAACTTCTCACAAAACACATCTATTCAAAGTTTCGAAGTGTGATATCTAAATAAAATTAATAATATCAATTGATGTTTTTATCCCTCTATAAATTTGCCTTCCTTCATATAAGATTTCATTTATTTGGTTTCTTAGATTTACGGCAATACAATCTATTTTACCTAGATTGTTTCAAATATTTAAAAGAAAAAAATTTAAATATAAGACATTCACTAAGTATTGTTTCTTGATGCATTATAGATATAATGAATAATCTCCTCTTCTTAAATATTTAAGTTTGTAGTAACCCTAAATACTTTGATTTTTTTTTAAATTAACATATATAAATGAAAATTTTGTCATTTTGGATCAAATCGTTCAGGACTAAATTATACCTTTTACATGCCCATGATCAAAATTCGTCTGGAAAATATTGGGGAACAGAAAAAATCGCCCACCGTGGGGTTCGAACCCACGACCACAAGGTTTAGAGCCTTGCGCTCTACCAACTGAGCTAGACGGGCTTGTTGATGAAACACAAACACAAATAACTTATTTTATGTTTTATTTCAATTATTCTATTTACAAATTAACAAGTATTGATAGACTTAAAAGAAATAACAATCATAACATTAAGATTAGGCCTAATGATAGAGCTATAACTAGCTCAAAAGCTCCGTCTTGAAGTGTGATATCTAAATAAAATTAATACTATCGATTGATATTTTATTTCTCAAAAAAATTGTTTTACTTCATATCATCAGATGTCATTATTCTCATTTCAAAGATTCATGACAACACAATCTATTTTATCTAAATTATCTCGAATATTTTAAATTTTTTTAATATAAAACACTTGTGTGTCAATTTTTTTAGTTATATACATATATATACATATACATACATACACATATATATACATACATATACTATATATATATATATACATTTTTTCCCTTAATATAGAACACTTGTGTCAATAAAGATATTTGGATTCTATTTAGTTATATATATTGTGAAAAAATGAGGATTTTATTAATTTTCTTTTTCCTTTTTTCTTGTTTTTTTAATCAAATATTGAATAAAAGGAGAGATAAAAAAGAAAAAAAAACTCTATTCACTATTATTTGAGTCCTTCTTATATTTAACGTTGGATTATTTTTTTTTAATTTATTTGTTAAATATGAATAAAATATTTATTCTTTCCTGTTTCAAGCTTTAATCGCTCTTTCATAGTCCATTTAAAGTAGGTATGAAATTGCAAAATAAAGAATATTAGATTATTACTATCATAATAATAATAATTGTCATTATTACAAAGAATCATCCAAACCCTTTTAGCTTTCATAAAACATACGCAAATATAAGAAACCTTGTTGTTTAAAGTAAAAAATATATGAAAATGATATAAGTTCATACCACGAAATGCCATAAAACTAAAATATATTATTATTGAAATAATAAAGGTTAAATAGTTGTCGGTGTTCACTCACTGACTTAGATCAAAATGGATCTAAGTTGGATTTTGTTGGATTTTTTCATTACAATTAACACTAGATTCCAACAATTTTTAAATTTTTTTTTAATAAATATTTGTTTCTGTCAATTTTAAAATTGAAAATTTATTATTTTATGAATATTTTAAAAATCAAATAAATTATAATTACAATTAGATATGGTTTTTTTTCCTTTGTTGCATATTTTTGAATTTTATTGAAGTATTAACTATTTTGGTTAACATAAACACAATAATTCAGATATATATTAATTAGAAAGAGTAATCAACCACAATCAGACATGTCCATTTTCTCTTCGAGACCTTGGATGTAGAATATTCGTTTAAATTTCGATAAGGATGGTGAAAGTTTTTTCTTCCACCCGCCTCACCTTATATTATTATTGTCTCTATAATATAACTGTACTAAATTCTATATTCTCTACCCATCCAATATAGAGAGGAGGATTAGACTATATAAATGAAATTTTATCATTTTAAAATTAAGTCATTAATTAGAAAATTACTTAGCAAAATATTTAATTAAGAATTAATTTTAATTCTAACTCTCGAAGAAGAAAACAGCCAAATCCATAATTTCCAACATAGTATGTAAAAGATGAAATTGGGAGGAAAAAGATCCAAAGGAATTTTTTATTAAATAAAATATTAGTTATCCATTTTTTAAAAAAATGAAAAACAAGAAAGATTACAAGAAAATGAAAAATAAAAAATAAAAAATAGGAAAAGAAAGTAAAAATAACAAAGATTACAAAAACAAAAACAAAAACAAAAAACAAAAAATATTACGGAAAGAAAAAAAGCAAAAGATTACAAAAAAAAAAGAAAAATAAATAACAAAAAGATTAAAGAAAGTTAAATAAAAAAACAAAAGATTAAAAAAAGTTAAATAAATAACAAATAAAAAATATTACAAGAATGTAAAAAAACAAAAAATAACAAAGATTACAAAAAATAAAAATAAAAACAAAAACAAAAAACAAAAAATATTACAGAAAGAAAAAAAAAAGCAAAAAAATTACAAAACAAAAAGAACAAAAAAGATTACAAAAAAGATAAATAAATAACAAAAAGATTAAAAAAAGGTAAATAAATAACAAAAAACAAAAAGACTAAAAAAAGTTAAATAAATAACGAAAAAACCAAAAAACTTACAATAATAAAAAAATATACAGAAGCAAAAAATCGCCCACCGTGGGGCTCGAACCCACGACCACAAGGTTAAGAGCCTTGCGCTCTACCAACTGAGCTAGACGGGCTTGATGACTAATTTTCACAATAAAATTATAATATTCAGTTGTACATAGCACAAATATCAAAAGACAAAAACATTTAATTTTATTATAAAGCTCAGTCGAAAGATTCGAAACCCTAAATTTGGAGCGAAAATCTCAGACCGATTCCAACTCAATGGACGGATACGATGACGATCCCACTGGCCCACACGCCCACCACCGCATTCTTCCCGACTCACCGGAGAATGTCCTCCGTCGCCGCCGCCCCTTCGCCGGCGACCCGAAATCCGACTCCGACTCCGACGAGTCCGAAGCGTTCCGTATAGAGTCCACCGGGATTTTCATGCTTTCCCTCCCCGATAGCTTCGAAGAGAAAGACGATAGTACTCCTCATCTCTTCCAGACCCCGCCGGAAGAGTTGCCGCCGACCGGCTCCGACGGGCAGCGACCTGTAGCCGTGGATGTTCCCGTTCTTCGTTGTGAAGATGGTGCAGAGTTGACCGCTGAATATATGGACGATGGAACGGCGGTTGATTTGGGGAGGGATACGGATGTAGGGTTGTACTCGGAAGTTCAATCGACATTGGAGACTGGCGAAGGGGAAAAATCTGTAGAAATTATTGGTGTTTGCAGAAGCCGGATTTCCGGTTCTGAAGAGGACTTTGGATTTCGTGAATCGGAGGTCTCATTGGGTGAATCCTCATCGAAAAAGTTGAAATTATCCGAACAATCCTCGCGTCCCAGCTCGTATTTTCCGGTTGATGCGACGAATTTTGGTGGAGGATCAAAGGTTGTGCCGGCCAGTTCTGCGAGTCGTAACAATGGCGACGAAGACTGCGGTGGAAAATGTAAGTTAAAAGAAATGGATGATGGGAGGGTCTCCAATGGCGAGAATGGTGACATTCTCTGCAATTACAAAGAGAAATCGGCAGAGAAGAAAGTGAAGGAGAGTATCAAGAACTCTGGAGGGATGGATGATGGGAAGGTCTTCAATGGCGATAATGGCGTAATTCACTGCAATTACAAAGAGAAATCTGCAGAGAAGGAAGTGAAAGAGAGTGTGAAAAACAATGCAGCAGGGAAGAAGGCCAACACCTCTGAAGATCCTATGGTGATCACTCTTTTGGAAATCCTAGAGATGCTCAAAGGAGGAGAAGAAAGTGAATTCGACGACGAGAGTTTGTCGAAGCTCAGCATTTTGGACGTGGTTCAGCGCCGGGGAATGACGTTTCCCCGGCCGGAGTGGTGGCCACCAGAAGTCTGAGCAGATGCAGTGAGAGGAGGTTGTGCAGAACAAAGAACACTGGCATTGATTAGCAGCTGTTGGTAGTTAATTTATTGAACCCAACATGGATCAAAAGATTTCTGGTTATGGTGTATGGATTTTTTGAGATGACCATTTCTTTGTCATGGGAAAAGAAAAAGGAAAATCCTTTTGCCTCTCTCACTTTTGTAAATTTTTGTATGGATTGCCATTGATGGCTTATAAGTTATTATGAAACTGTTTTGTGTTGTCTGTGCTTTTTTTCTAGTTTACTAGTTATACTTCTTGCAAGTTGTTGATGGCAAAATTTGGACCAACAAAGATCATTGTAGAACTAGTCCAAAATCCAGAACTCTATGTCCTTGGCTAGTTAGAGTTAGCTTACTTTGTTTTTTTTCCTTTAATTCAATGGTGTGGTGGGGATTCGACCCACCCGTTCAATTCAAATTGATGATTGTCACATTCCTTGATCGTAGAAATAGAGGATGTTGAGCATTAATGTAGTGATGTATTATTTTACTTCATGGATCTCTCATCATTCTTAAATTATTGCTAATAGGGCGAACAATCATATTAGAATTCTTCTTAGTGTGATAGAGTGACCCACTAGGTAGTATAGCGACATGTTATTGACTACATTTTTTGTGCACTAGCCACGTCTTGTCAAGTCTAACTAGTTGTCATAAAACCATTTATTGGTGCTTGTGGGACGTGTCCTTTTGAGCTCCTTGAACTTGTTTCAAGTGCTTGAGTTAGACAACTTCTTAAAGTGGATTGCAAGCACGGGGACTCACATGGGCTAAGTGGCTTCTTAGTCTCATCTTGATTAGGCTAAAAGTCTACAACTCACTTGGGCTAATTGGCTTGCTTTAGAATGCTGACATCGTTGGTAGTGAGGCAAGGTATCTATCTAGTCGAAACATGCTAAGATAATAGGACGACTATTTCTCATTTTAAAAACTCACGATAACAACACAAACACAAACTTCTCTTAATCCTCCTTCAATTCTACTATGCAACTTTTTTTTTCAAATGTTCTATCCTAAACTACATATTTCTTTGGCTTCATACTATGTGAGAAAATAAAAGGTTGGAAATAAAACAAGCATCTCCTCCCCCTCCTCTTCATCTATATAAAGAAAATTATGTATCTTCCATACTCTACCACCCAACTATTTTAGGTTGAAAACTAGTAACTTTTCAATATTTCAACCAAGCAAGAAAAACCTCTAAAAGGCATGCCTGGTCTAAAACCGATACGGTATAACTTGCATTGCTTAGAAGTACCGACAAAATATTATTTTCAGTCCTCAACTTCTTAGGCAATTAGAAACTTTCTCAACTCATATTCATATTTCAACACTCCCCTTACATCTTACATGGACATCTAGATATGACACAACATATAAGCTTATTTTTATTTTTTATATGTATATTTTTAGTACAACATGTGGGAGTGAAAATTCGAACTCACGACCTTTTAGTCGAAGATAGATGTCTTAAACAGTTGAACTAAGCTCAGGTTGGTTGAAATACAAGCTTATTGATATCATACGAAGAAGACATAATATTACAATGTTTCAACACAATCAAATCTAGGAGACTCAAGAGTTAAGTTGATTAGGTAGAATAAACTTACAGCTTTTCAATTCTTCAACAAACAAATATATGATTTATCATTGTTATGCCTGAAAAAAAAGTTGTGCAATTCCAAGCCAGAAGAAAAACTGAACATTATTGTGCAAGTGAAAAATGTACTACCATGTACAAAAATCTAAAACTTATCACTTCTGAGATGGGAGCTATCTATTACAGTCAACTGTAGCATTTACAAAAAAGCCTACCCAAATCCCCCCTTATAGCTGCAAGTTTATAAGGGTGATTCAAGGGTAAAGAAGAGAAATCAACCATAAACCACACAGAGACTATTTTCTTTTCCCAGTTTCACCAAGCAAAAAAAGAATATACTTTTTAAGTTATGGAACTGTGGTGGTTATCAGAAATTGTCAGCGATGCATAAGTCGAAAATTTACCGAGCTACTACTATTGCTTGCCTGTTGGGCACCAAAACTCAGGGTTGGGTGAAGGAGCTCTGCTTGTGGAAAGGAGCTGTTTGACCTCACATCCAGCAGGAGATCCTGGTCAGAACTTTCCCCATCAAAATGCAGAGATTCCAGGGTGAAGGAACCTCCATCAGAAGGTAAAGTAAATAAGCTTCTTGGACTGAAACAAGAACCGTCGCTATCGACGAGTTCCTTGCTTTCCGTGCTTGTCTTCGTCATCACCCTTTTCGGACTCTTCATCGTTGTCTTTGTTTCTGGAGATGAAGAGTGGTTTTTTAAATCAGCTCTAAAAACAATGTTAGCTTGTGCAGACATTAAAAAGATTGAGAACTAAAAATGATAAAAGTTGTCTACTTCTTGATCAAAAAGGTTAAACAAATGTTTGCAGTTCGAGAGGGAGAGATTCATTTTTGGTGTAGATGATCAATACCACTTCCTTCTGTCAACTGTTGCAACAGGAGTGGCTGAAGTTGAAGCTATAGGAATCGTGGAGTCAATTCATGTAAGGCAATTGGGCCCCTAGAAGGTTGCTTGTTAAGGAACTAGACATTTATATGGAATGATCAGTGACAAAATCTAACGAAGGATGAAGCAGAAGATCTCTTTGAAATTAGCATGGTTCTCATAGACATAAAGACATATATTTTGATATACATGAGTATCTTGGCCAATTTATTAATTTGTTTGTGCCTCTACTAATCTTATGAGACTACTACATTTGGTTACAAACATTGATTGATGGCCACCATGATTTGAACTAGTTCCTTTTTCTCATTGGTGCAAACATTAAGAATATTGCTGAAAAGTTCCATTTCTTAATTAGACGAAAGGTGCTCATGTTTTGTATACACCCCGTTTCTTTTGTAGTTTGATGAACTATGCAAAAGTCCATTGTCTCTATCCTCTTAGTCTTAGCCTAGGTAATGGTAAGAGTTCTCCCTACCTGAACGACAGAATAAATAAGCATTTAGGGATTTGTTCGATCCATAATTACAAAGTAGATCAAGCCTCTAAAACCGAACTCTTTCTTCTCTCTGGATTCTATCCATATCTCATCTTCAATCAGAATAATCTAGAATTCTTTTCCAATTACGTATATTAACTAATGGTATCCCTGGTAGGAAGGAAGAAATAAAGCACCCCGCTGACTTTTTCCTTTCCATCTCTAGAAAAAAAAAACAAAAAAAAAAGCTTTTTGTTCTTAGGAATGAACTCCAAGACGCAACTCTTAGTTTTTGTTTCTGAAGATGAAAAAAATTGTTTACTTTTTTTAGATTACAGAAGATAATTGTTCGTAGAAATGAGCTGATAGACCAACTAGAAAGATCACTTCATACTTCTTATAAAGAATCTCATAATTTCCAAAGCAACTGGAAAGAGATTTTTAAAAAAGAATTTAGTTTAGATGCAGGAACTCAAGAAAAAAAAGATG
>NW_019104630.1:492837-511043 GCF_001995035.1 Momordica charantia
AGCGTGAGCATTATGTTTGTCAATTTAGTCGAAATAGGCTGATAGGTAAATTTGGGTCAAGAGTTGAAAAATCGTAACAAGTGCTTCTTTCAGGGCAGAGCAAAACTGGTGTTTGTGTAAGGGAAACATGAATGTCCAAGATGGACAGATCAAGGAGATTGGATGGTTGTGTGTACAAATGAAATAAAGGGACTGAGGTTGATTAGTTCAAGCCGTAGTATACTATCACAACGTGGGAAGAAATTATAATCCGATTGAAAAACAACGATTCTTAGTAATACTAGAGATCTTCTAGAGATGTAGAAAGATGCAAGACTCTATATATGGAAGATATTCACTAACCTGAAAACTTTTTGTTTTGGCCATCAAGCAATCTCTTGGAATTCATGAAGCTACTTGATGCAGCAGCAAAACCTTGAACAGGCTCTCCACTACTACATTTCTGCAGCTCATAAAAATGTTTATTTAGTCACTATATACTATCATTCTTCACAACAAGTTCATCAGGAGATCACCATGATTCCCCATAAGGTCTGACCTTAAGTAGATGATATCGTTCCACCCATTTTGATTTCGACAAATCCCTCAACACAAGTCGACTCAAAGTCTTGCAGTCTTCTCGTCTTGCACTTCGAAAGGAGAAATCAAAGACTCCTTCAGTGAGCAGCTGCTTGAAAGAATTCAAATTCTCCTTGAACTGAGGGCTGTCAAACATGCTATTCAAGCTGCATTAAAGAATATAAACAGTAAGCTTTGGACAAATCCGTCTTCTGACTCATCTCATTAATACAAAGATGCTGTAAAAGTAAGCATAAAGATTAACCTGTCTGGTAGCTCTTCAGTATCAACAGAAGGCAGATACTTCATTAATGCTTGCTGATCTTCACTCGTCAAATGCTGCGTAAACTCTCTGAAGTTTAGGATGTCCTATATCAAAATGGGCCAGATTATAACATGAGTAAAAGAAACAAAGAGTGGAGATGGTTCGTATTTCAACAATGCATGTTCCAAATATTAAGGCTCCTTATGAATGCATATATTCCATCAAGGTCGAGGGATTGTTAAGAAGATCATTTTGACCACAACTAAGAACGCCTTTCCAATTTCAGATTATATATATATATACTAGGTATCTAGTCTGCCTTTTGAGCTAATGTCAAGCTAGAACCATAAGAATGCAACTTACAGTTAGATCTATATTACACAGAGGAGAATTATGATTTCCAAGTGCTTGCATTTTTTCTGAATGAGGCTTGTCCCTGAGATTACAAGCAGGAAAAATATTAGTTCTGTGCTTGAAGGTAAAATACTTGGAAGTTCTCCTCTAACTCTAATAGTGGAGTTGTAGAATTGTTTTTAACCATTACTGAAAGTTTTAACTATAAGCTAATATCGTCAGCATAGCTAAACTGATAAAGACATATATCCTCAACCAAAAGGTCGGAGGTTCAAATCCCTGCCCTTACATATTGTTGAACTAAAAAGAAAAAAAGAAAAACAACTATAAGTCAATATCCCAGTGTTTAAGTCATATAATGAGTAAAGTAGGATTAACAGTGATTGCATTTGTTGCCACTACCATGCTGATGCAATCAAGCATCAAGGAATCTAGAAACTCTAAGAATCCTCAAAATAACTTTTATTGTTCCCCTCTATCTATAGAGAATTTAGGCCTGCTAATCCGATTAAACTAACACAATTGACCGACTCAAACAAAATTACAAAATAACCCCTAATTATACACATAATATGCTACATCACATGCAGACCATGGTGGAGAAAAACAAGTAATTTTTTTCCTCCTACAAAATCACACAGCAAGACAAACCTTCATTTTTTGGAATATACATACATACATATGTATATATGTATGCACAAATCAAAAACTCCTACTAACTTACCCTGAGCCAACTAGAGTTTAAAGTTCCAAGCTATACAGTCAAAATGAACTTATTTTCCAAGTGATAAACCAGCCAATGCTGAATTAAAGTATTTGAATTCAGTTCAGTACAAAGCTTACCTTTTAATTTGCTCCTGGATGAACCCCTGTCCATTAGGGTGTTTTCTCCCAATTCCAAGAGTAGACAAATTGATCATCTTGTTCTCAGTTTCACCACGTACAGGAAGGATGGACGATTCTGAATAAGCCTCATTTACAGAGAACTGTTTATTATCAACTGAAAGTGAGCTTGCTTCTGACTCCTCCTCTCGAGCAATTGAACTTGGATGCCTCATGAGAACACTTCCATGTCCTATCTCTACAGAGACCATCGGAATTTCGCTCTCAAAAAGCAAATCCTCCTCTGAAGATCCAGAGAAGTATGACTGCTGTTCATGTAAAATGGAGTGTAGATCTTTAGTGAGTTTCTCAACTGCGGAAGGATTTGAACGACTGACACAGGTCCTCTTCTTTTTAGAAGGCACTGTTGTCTCCCATGCCGTCGATTGTGAGGGGCCTGGCCAAAAATTAGAAATAGGCAGATATAAACAAAATGAACAGATTAAATTTCTGCAATGAGAAGCTTTTATGCTGGAAAAAGAAGTTATTGCACAAAGAAAGAATCAGAAATGAAATACCAATAAGTGTCAGATACAAAACTAATTTATACGGAGCTTTCGTTGACAATACTGAATAAAATTCAACTGTCGTATGAGATGCCCCACACATACAACATTTTTAACATCATTTGTTGATGTAGTCACAATATTCATAAGATACGCACATATGAGGTGAAAAAACCAGACAAGCAAACACTGTTGTTTGTGTCAGTGTCATATATGTCCAATTGGGAAATGCCTGAACTTTTAAGGACCATTGAGTACATGAGTGTACCATTTTAATCTTTCTTGCTGTTCTATCCTAATTTCCACCAACTCACAAACGAGTTTTGTATAAACGGTAATTAAAACGTTTATCATCTCATATTCCAATTCAAAGCTTCCATCAAAAGCATTGATTTGTTTGTGATTCGATCAATGCAAGTATTTTTAAGTTTTGATGATATTGATCACATGTCAACTGTATAATTGACCAACCTGTCAAATCACTTGCATCCGCACTGCCGAATTGTGCACAGCTCTCTGAGTTTGATATGGCTGATCCAGAACTTGATCTATTACTTGTATCTTCCTCCACTGCCTTGTGGAAGCTCTGATCATGATCAGGGATAACCCCCACCACAACTCCACTGTCTGGATGCTGCTTTCTTTTAAGCGGTTTCACTTCTTTGATCTTAAACATTGACAAGTTCTTCAACCTAGATATCCTTTTATCATCATACTCGTCAGGATCTGCCCGAGCATGAAGAGGGGTATAGTTTGCTAGAGTTCCCTTTGTCCTCCAGCGAGATCCACATGCATTGCACAATACTGGCTTGTCGGGAGGCCCATTGCGCCAAAGGGGTGTGCCTGTTTCAATTCTCGGTCTTCAGGATATATTACTAAAGAAACTACAATTTCAGGTGTGGAACAAATATATGGAATTAATGGATAAGCAATGTATGTGCATGGCATGAAAGGCAATGTAACTTAGAAAGAAAATATGCACTGAAAATGCATTTGCATTTCATTCAGAAAAAATTACATCCAAATAGGAACATACTTTGAGGACTTGTGTTACAGTTACGCCAGTTAGTCACTAGTAAGCCTTCTATGTCAGGCAAGAGCAACCTAAGAGCAGCTCTAAAACAAGGAAATTTCTTGGGGCCTCTACAATGACATAATTCACACCTATAAAATATCTGACAGCTCAAAGGAGTTACTGAAACAAACCTCAATGCATGCTTTGGCTAGGTTGGAGTACCAAAATAAAGGATGAAGAATCCAAAAGTCAATGACTTAAGATGAAGCAACTCTCAACTGAAAACTCTAGTGGGGATAGACAGAGTCAGAACTCTTCATTCGCATTCCTTTTGCCAAACTTGCTTGTTTTCAAGCCAATGAAAACTTCCTCTTGTATGTATTTCAATAGTCAAGAACAACATGATGGAAGAAGCAACTTTTTCAATCTGTCCTCTGTCTCCTTGACCATTTCACTCTCTAACCTCAAAAAGTTAAGCAGGCCCAAAAAAAAACTAGCAAGTATAAATCGGAACAAGCTCTTGCAGCTACTACACTTTGATTAAAGAAAATACAGTTTATGCGCACTCAAACTTCTGCAAGAACAATCATCCTCAGCTCTCGAAGGCCAAATTCATCTTTCTATACAAGAAACCTTGATTATTTCAGGTATCTGAAAACTTGAAGAACCCTTGCTTGCTGCTATCAGCAATATAATGACCTCGACACTTTGAGGATGTGCAAATGAACTATACGTTTTATCTCATATGCAGCAATCCAGGAAAGTATGGGTGAGTTAACAGCTTGGGAGCCAATCAGAGATACAAAAGCATAGGAGCCAATTCATATTTTGAAGTGAATGCTCAAAGAGGCTAAAGCTAAGCTAACTAAGCTTTTATCTGTGCTTTCAAATTGAAACTTTATTTAATTATGTCATTGCAGCACTGACAGATAATGCCATGGGAGGTGCCGAGCAGAAACAGCTGAGATACATGGAGAAATAATTCAGAACCAAGGCATTCCAGCATTATAAGGGGATACAATGTGGCCTTCACTAAAAGATAGTTTTCTTAGATGTCGTTGAGAAATTAGTACAAATTTAACATAATGTCAAACTTCATATTTGGGTTCATTAGCACCTCAGCGGAAATGGGAAAATGATGGGGATGAAATTTAGACTCAATACGCAAATCATTTAAATTTCGAAGAACTTGCAGCTATGACAAATGTTAGAACATCAAAAGGTGTATCAAGGGAAGGGAAAAGAAAAAAACAACAATCAAATACGTTATGAACTGTTTGAAGAGGGGAAAATCGTCAAATCTGACCGAGTAGCTCAGAATTTGAACTGATTGGACATTAAAATCAGAAGCAATTATATTGAATATATTCTCATATGTATAGAAAATTAGAAGCTAAGCACAATTTTGAATTTCCATTACTCTTTTTAAGAGATTTCTTTTGCTCATTTTCATGGTTATGTTCTTTCCGTAACTGAATTACACATATGCGGCAAGTAAAAGCAATTTCCAAAGCGGTGTATTGATGATAATAATATTATTATTAGAATCCAGTTTCAATCCTTGGAAATAGAGCACAGGGCAAAAAGGAAAACCAAAACTGGAGAAACAAGAACTCACTTGTAACTCCACAGTGATAGCAAGGCCCTTGCTTGCCCATGTCCTTCTCTTTCCTTTTCAAAAATTCCTCCTCAAGTAGATAAAGAAATTACAGAAGAAAAATTGGGCAAAAACTAATTTATTCACAAAAATTGATACAAAAATGGAAAATATGATTGGTTTTTTCTCTTCAAGCTTTATATGGGCGCAAGCTACTGGGGGGCACACAAAACCCTTTTCTGCAAAAAACCCACCAAAGGAAGATTGCAGAAACAACCAATAGCTCAAAGACCCAGAAGAGTTTTGCCTCAAAAAAGGGGAAAAAAAGGAGAAACCAGCAGAAGAAGAAGAAGAAGAAGAAGAAGAAGAGGAAAAATCTGAGAGAGAGAAGGAAAAAAAAGCCCAAAATCAATCAGAAGTGAAGAGATTAAAGATGGGTTATTAATTGGGAATCTGTACAATCCAGTGGAAGAGAAAAGACCACTGCAAGAATCTCACAAATGGGTGTGGAAAAAAGGAAAGGAAGGAAGGTGAAATGGTGGGAGAGGTGTGGGTGTCTGTGTGTGACCTCTTCCTTGTTGTATTGTATATGAAGTAAATGTTCAACTTTCCTTTGCTTTATTTAATTTTTTGGTGGGTTATTGAAAACATCTTTTCTTTTTTCTTTTTTCCTCTTTTTTTTTTTTCTCAATTTGTTTTTCCACCTAAATTTACTTTATGTCAAATTATAGTTTTGGTCATTTAGTTCCTAAATTTTAGAAATGTTTAGTGGATCCCACCTCGTTGCTCTATCTAATAGGTTTGTTAATTTTACAGACCTCAGAGTTGGATGATTGAATTTGTAATTTTACAAGCTTGAAATTTACTTACGTCAGATGTTTAGTGGGTCTCAGAACTCTCAAAGTTCGATACTGTATCTAACAAGTTAACAAACCTTAAAATTGGAGGAACGAATTTGTAATTTTACAAAGCTGAAATTTAGTTTATGTCAAATTACAATTTTAGTCTTTCTTTTAAAAATATTTAGTGCCTCTGTCAATTTTCACCATTCGAGATTGCATCTAACAGGTTTATGAATTTTACAAATCTAAAAGTTAGATGGCTGAATTTGTAATTTTTCAAAGCTGAATATTATTTTATGTCAAATTACAATTTTAGTCTTTTCCTTCCTGAATTTAAAAAATGATTAGTGGGACCAACAACTTTGACCGTTCAAGATTGTATCTAACAGATCTTTGAATTTTACCAATGTGAAAGTTTGAATGATTGAATTTGTAATTTTTTTACCAATAGAATATTTACTTTAGGTTAATTTACAATTTTAGTCTTTTTCATTCTTGAATTTTAAAAGTGTTTAGTAGATTCTACAACTCTCAAACTTTGAAATTGTATCTAACAGGTCTGAATTTTACAAACTGAAAGCTGAAGGACTGAAATTGCAATTTTACAAACCTAAAATTCACTTCATGTTCAATTACACTGTCTTTTTTTCCCCCTTAAATTACGTAGTAATCCATGGCTCTTGAAGTTGCATCTAATAGGCAATTTAATTCCACTAACCTGAAAGTTATGGGAATAATTTGTAATTTTACAACCCTGAAATTTACTTTATGTCAAATTATAATTTTATTATTTTTTTCTTGAATTTTAAAAGTGTTTGGTAGGCTCTAAGATTATCAAAGTTCGAGATTATATCTAATAAGTCTATGAAACTGAAAAGTTGAATGATTGAATTGGTAATTTTACAAACCTGAAATTTACTTTATGTAAAATTTTAATTTTAATGTTTCAATTCCTTAATTTGAAAAGTATTTAATAGATCCTACAACTCTCAAAATTTTATGTAATAGATCTACAATTTGTACGATGAAAATTTGAGGACTGAATTTGTAATCTAACCTTTATTTTCTAAAACAAATACATAATATCCCTATCAAGCAAGAAAAGAAAAAAAAGAATTCAATTTTTTAAAGCTTATAATGGCAAGTGAGGTGGAGGGGAATATTATTATTATCAATTATTATTCTTGCGTATGTACTTGTTGACTATAGATTTCTCTACTCCACGTCTTTTTCTTCTATTTTCCAAATACACCTCAAAAATTATTTTACCCAATTAAGAAATTAAAAAAAATATCTCTTTGAAGTTTGAATTTTTTAATAATTTGAAAATTATAAATAGAGAAAATTGTATAGATTATAAAGATTTGGGATATAGATACTAGTTAAGTTACAAGTTATTGTAAGTTTTATGATGTATTTTATTAATTATTTGCTTTCAACAATTATATTTGCTTATTTACAAATTTTTAATATATTTTTCATATTTTTTTAAAAATAAATTTGAATTTTTCCCAAATTTCAAAACCGTTTAGAAATTACTTCATTTTAGTTTTATGAGTTTTATTTAGATTTTAGAAACCTTTTTAAAAAGTAGATAACAAAACATATAAATGTATAGGTGTAAGTAGTATTTATAAGCTTAATTTTATGAACAAAATAATTATCAAATTGGACTTAAAATTTTGAAACTATAAGTTGATTTGATGTATTTTATCCATATAGGTTCTTCAACTTTAATTAATTTCAATTATATCAATAATAAGATTTTTTATTTAGTATCTGATAAATTTAGGTCGTATCTATTAATTAGAGATATGTGACACAATATGACAATTAAAAGGTATAAGATGGACTAATCTCGAGTGGGCATATAGGTCAAATTGGAAATTTAGTTCTCTAAGCTCTAAACGTGTCTCATTAGTCTACCCTTGTCGAAATTAATCCCATATGACACTTTTTAAGCGGTTACATTGCACGATATAATATCTAATTAATACAATATTCAATGTATCACCTAAAACTAACCATTAAAGAGGTATATTAGATGCAATATTAGAAATTTATGGATGTAATTAAAATTTTTCAAAATGCATGTACCATGAAAGTTTAGAAGGACTATTGTTGTAATTTAGTTTATTATTAAATTAAAAAAAAAAACATGTCATATCTCAAAAAAAAAAAAAAAATCAAACTTATTTGCTGCATAGTTACAAAATTTTAATTATTTTAATAAAAATGTCCACAAATTAATTTTAAAATGTGTGAAATGGAGTTGGTTAAAAGAACCTGTGAATCTTATTTGTTCCCCAACTTCAAATACAATAATTCAACGGAAAAATTAAATGTGTGGAATTAAAATTATTTTTTCCAAAAAATAAATAATTAAAAAAAAGAAACGAAATATTTAGAAAAATAAGGTGAAAAAAGATGTGCAAAACCTTTGTATAAAAATGGGATTTAAAATTTTAAAGAATATTATAAGTTTTATTTTGGATTTAAATATGCTTCTGTCCCTGTATTTTCGACTTTGATTCATTTTGATCCACATGCTTTTAAAACGTTTATTTTGGTGAGTAAAGTGTCTCGTTGAGCTAATCTCATGTCGGCATTCATTTTGGTTACTGTACTTTTAGTTTTTGTTCATTTTAGTCTATGTACTTTCAAAACGTTTGTTTTTTATCCCGTACTTTAAAAATTTTACTATTTTAATCTATTCATTTTCCTTTGTATCTCATTTATTTCGATTAAAATTTTAATATATCACTGAACTCACTAAATTTTTCGAAATGTATAATAAATTTTGTAAATATAGATTAAAACAACTACTTGTTTTGAAAATACATGAATTAAAATAAATAATTTGTTCAACATAGGAATTAAAATGAACTAAATATACCTATAAAAGAAAAAAAAAAGACAAAAATAGAGAAAAAGAGAGAGAAGAAAGAAAAAAAGTGATTGGCTTCTTCCTTCTAACTTCTTTCCCACTTTTAATTTTCACTTTCATTGCTTTGTCATACTTATGTTTTATTTTTCCCTTTTCTATGATAAGATTAATTGTTTTTTTTTATTATTTTAATTTTGATGAATAAAAAAGGGGTGGGATCAAATTAGCGTCACCTGGCGTTTACCTGTTCAAGTTACAGCCTCATTTATCACCGTTGATTGAGTAAGATTCATCAAAAAACTTCGCATTTAACTACTCGTTGATTTTTAAATCACAAATTGTTTTAAAGTTATTTTGTACTTCATAAATTTTAATAAATGAAATCTTCAAATTATTTTTTTTAATCAACAACTCCAAATTTTATATTATCTAACCATTTGTTTATCGTCACTTTCGCATGAAATTACAAATTACCCATTATCTTATCTCTCGTATTCTCTCCCTTTTCTTCTTCCTCTCAGCTCTTTCATTCTCTCTCTTATTCATTCTTCCATTTCTATACAAATCCTTTTTCCCTCTTTGTGATTTGATTGTTTTTTACTATCAAATTTTTCTAAGTACTTCAAGTACGTGCACTCTTCTCTCTCCTTTTTCTTTCTTCCATTTTTTTCTTTACCACATCTCATTGGATTTTTTTGTTTTGATTTTAACTCCATTGTTGGAGCTTAAAATTCAAAAACAAAATAACAAATACATGCACAAAAGAATGAGTCAGACCTAAAAGAGAGGTAAAAACTCAACAAAGAACACCAAGAACAAAGAGTTCACATAAACCCCCCACATAAAAAAAAAATAGAACACACAAAAAAGGCTCTCGCTCTCGCTCCTCTCGCTCCCGCTCTCGCCCCTCTCGCTCCCGCTCTCGACGTATGTCTCTCATCGAAAAAAAATCGTAAATAGAGCAGCTTGTTGCTTGTTTTTTCAGAGAAGGTGAAGAAAAAAAATAGGAATGGAAAGAGGCGGCTTAAGAGTGATGAGGAGGAAGATAATAATAAATATTTAGGGTTTTTTTAGAGTGTGTAAATAAGAGAGAGAAAGTTGGTTGAATTTTCAAGAGAATTTGTAGAGAGAGGAAAGAGGAGAGAGAAATGGATGAGAAAGTAATAAATTGAAGAAAAAATAAAGAGGGTAAATACGTATTTTCATATAAAATTGATGTCAGTAAATGTTTACAAAACATAAATGAGCAGAGGGGTATATTTCATAATTTGAAAAATGCTATTTAGCCCGATATCCCTTGTCAAAATGTCAATTACGTTTTTAACTATTTGGATTTTTTTTTCTTTTGAGCCAAATAATTATTTGGATTACATTTTTCAAAAATGTCAAATTAAATTGTCAATTAAATTTCTGTTTCTACTTGGTACCTAAACTTCTAAATATTCTATTTTAGTTCATAAACTTTATATCTAAAAGATTATTTAGTCTTTGTCATTTATCTTATTTAATAAAATATTTAAAACCTAATATGCATACATTTATTTATTCGTTTATCCATCAATAAATATTTATGGACAAATTTTTGAAGTCACCGTGTTTAGACATCTTTTTAAAATGAATTTAGTTTTTTATTAAATGCTTGCTGAAAATTAACAATCACAGTTAAAATAGATATTTAAAGGTTTAATGACAAAAATAGACTAGCAATAAAGTTCATATACCCAAATAAATTTCAAATTTATATTTTCTTGAAATGTTTCATTTTAAAGTATAAATTAATTATAGATAAATTTCTCTGTAAAAAAATTATAGATAAATTTCAGTCTAAAATATGTTTTTTCTCTTTAAAATATAGCATAAGTGATATTATCGATCAAAAATAGCCTTGACACCTGGAGAATAGAGGAAGGTCGGAAAGACTAGATCTCCTCTGAAGACCAACCAAGGGAGGGTCGACCTTCGTACTTAGCCGCAAAACTAAACTGGAAAACTTCTATTTGGTTGAAGGTCTTACCATCCCCAATATCATATATCGGACAGATCGACATTTGGAACGACATAAGAAACTGACTGTTAAATCACTTATCGGATCTCCCACCTATAAATAGAGTGTTTTACTCCCGTATCAGGTATCACATTCTAACTCGATCTCTATACTAAGGTCGAATTTAAACTAACTTGAGTATTGAGGTGTTTGCTTATTTTGTGCAAATCTTTCCTAGTCAAGTAACACTCAAGCTCATTCCCGTCGCCTACATTGTCCAATTCCAACCTTGACCGAATTCATTGCATAAACAAGCAAAGCTGTTCTAAGTTTGCCTTTTACAATTTACATTACATTTTAAGTTTGATTTACATTTGGATTATACTAATTTTTTAAAATTTCAAACTTTCTCTTATATTTAAAATACATTTTTATTTTATGCTAGTCAACAAAACATTAATAACTTCTTCCTAAGTGAAGGGTTTAAATAGTAACATCCTAAAAAGACGTATGAAATTATTAAATTATTTAAAATAAACTCTAAATTGATGGAAAATACTAATTTAGATTATAAAACTCAAAATCAATAATATATATCTTCCAAAATCCCATTAAATCCCCCTAAGTTCCAAAACAAAATTATCTTTTATAAATAATAAAAAAATATCTAGCTAAAACATTCCTCTACTTTCACTAATCTACTTCCTGTAGTTTCAAATTAGTTACAAATTTCTATTCTTATAATATAGCAATTGAGGAGTTATAATTTATGAACACATTTTTACCTCTCATATTTATGCATATATAAGAAATTCTATCAAATATTAATAATATTTTTCATAATATACATACTAAATCAACCAAATTTAAGCGAGAAATACTAAATTGTAACATATTAAAGTTATTAACTCAATAGTATAAAAGAGGCAGTTGCAAATATGACAAAAACATTTAGTAAAATTAACAAAATAATAAGTTCATTTAGTTTTTTTCAAATATAGTATTTTTTTAAATGGAGGTTCAATTTTAGAATGATAACTTTACCCAAATAATATATATTTATAATATATTTGTAATATATCTGTAATATATCTAACTACTGATATATGTATGTGATATATATCTAATATACTACTGATATGAGTATCTGATATTCTTGTAATATGTATATGATATACATCTGATATAACATTGGTATGAGTGTCTGTGCAATATGTATGTGATATACATTTGATATACTATTAATATGTATATAATTTGTGTTATATTCGAAAATTTTAAAACCACGTGACATATTTTAAAATATATATTTTTTTATTTTTTACTACCTACCACAATTTTCCGATTTAAAAATACGCTTCAATACAGGGATCAAAAAGTATTTTTTAACTAAAAAAATATTTTGTGATAAAAAGAACATGATATTTTGTCTTTGATACAAAGTGGGAATCCCATGAGTTTGACTCATTTGGTGCCTTTGGTTATTTTTTCTTCCTTTTTTTTTTACTTTTTTTTCTCTCTCTCTCAGATCTGCCCACCTAGAGAGAGAAAGGCTCGTAAAGGTCAACAAACCAGGTGGCATTTCAGCCGTTGGATTAGTTAGCCCATCAAATTAGTGAACCAACCCTCGTTCCAAATCAGTATATTAAATATCCTCCCGACATTTCATATATAATAAACTCTTGATATTAATATGAAGGATAAATCAAAATTTTTATAATATTGTAAAAAATAGATAAAATATAAAAAAATCTATGAAAATCACTCGTAGAGATATAATATTAATATTAATCATTTTAAACTTATTTAGCATCTCTATTGGTCGAGATTTAAAATTAACTTATTTAGCATCTCTATTGGTCGAGATTTAAAATTTTGTTTTTAATGGCTGAAATTAGTCCTTTACTTTTTCTTAATTTTTGTTTTCGGGATTTTGGATTATAGGGGTGGGCCCTACAAAGAGTCATCATTCATGGCAAGCAACATTATTTTCTCCTAGTTCTAGATGTGTTATCCTGTACGGATACTAATATATTATAATAATATTATTTTGGTCTGATCTTTACATCTCAGCCGTCCATCCAAACATAATGCCTTCCTTAATTTTCTCTCTTTCGTTCATTTACGTGATTATCTCTACTTTTAATACTTTATTATAAATCGGCATTATATCTTTTGCTTATAAAATAATATTCGTCGGCCTTTTAAATTATGTTATTCGTCTCTCCACTTTTATTTTGTATTTTTCTCCATTTTTAGATATACTTATCTATTTGACTTGTAATGATTTAGTTTCTGTAATTTTACATTAATAACAGTTTATTTTCTGAATTTAGTATGTAACAATTTTGGATGTGTATTCAAAATCTCTTCATTTTTTCCATGGATATGTTTAGCAAATTAAAGAAAATTAATTTTATCAAAGTTTAAAATCATTATTTACATACGGTGATTTGATAAATCTATTATACTTAAAATTATTTTTTCAAAATCACTCATTCTACCACCACTCCAAGATACATATCTTTAGTCACTTTAGTTTAAAGTCGGTAACAATTTAGTCCACATTACAAATTTTTTTATTAAGATTCAATAAGATTTATGATATATGTAGATTGATAAACTGATGAAGGATCAACTATCCACTATTATGGGTTGACATACTGGTCTAAAGGGGCCAAAGAGAATTTTAAATAATCTAGAGAGAATTTTAAACTCCGTGATGGTCACCTACCTACTTAGACTAAATTATTACCTATTGAAGTTCAGTGACCAAATGTGTTTTTTAACCTTCAATGGTTTATTTTACGTTGTACTAAAAAAAATTAAAACAAAAATTTCAAATTTCGATATATATATTTTTAACTATTGAAAGACTCCAAATATGGAGGTGGGATATTCAACCATTCTTTTAGTTCAACAACATGTGGAAGTGGAGATTCGAATCCTTGACCTTTTCATAAAATATATAGTTTAGAAGATTCATCCTTCGCGTCTCACTTTTCTTATTTTGACTAAACATATTGCCACTACTTTCAAGTGGAGTTCATCGACACTTCCACTATGGGACTAGAGAGATCCCATTGACATCCTGTTTTCGTGCTTCTCCTCCTTCTTCTCCCCTGAACTAATTAGAAATGAAAAAAAGTCCCGCTTCCATTGGGACCCTCTCTGATAAGGAAATACATTTTTTTGTATCATATTCAAGTGATTTTATTTGTATGAAAGCCTCGAAACATTATATTATGCTCAGATTGGCATGAGATATCCGAATCTTCACCCTTATAGAATTTTCAAACTTTTGTATTCATACATTAATAAAATGATAAAACATTTCTATGCAATTAATTTAATACGCTTTTGAAATAAATTACCTCAATTTCAAGTAAAGTGATTTGAGGTTTTATCTATTGAGGTATGTTCAAATTGACTTAAATAAATTACGTATCACGATATATTTCTTATATAAATGTAGAATTAGTGTATCTTTTTCAACAAACGATTTAGTGACAGTTAACAACGTTACTAAATCCCATTTCAATAATACTAACGTATTTTAAATAATAAAAGTTATTAGTTAATATGAGTTTAGTTCAGCGGTAACTAACACATATCTCTAATTAAAATATTATGAATTTGAATATCTCACCTACTCGTGGTACACTCAAAATAATAATAATAATAATAATAATAATAATAATAATAATAAGATAAGTGCCTTTTATGTTAGGATCTCAATCACATAATAATAATAATCAATTTGATGATGCAGCCGATAAGTTATTTGATATACACTATCAATAATTTATACTACGAAAAAATGTCTATTAATTAGAATTCAATTATTACCAAAAGAAAAAACCTATTAAAAATTACTTTTTCTATATATTTTTACTCAGTTATGGATTGTTACTGTATGCTAAGAGTTCTAACAAATTTTTTGTCTAAAGATTTAGTAATTGATTTTCACTTCTCATAGTTGGTGACTCGATGTTATTGATAGACTTCGACATCACATCACATTTTTTTCGAGAACTAATTTTATAAAATTTTTTCCCCTTTCTTTACTCAATTACGTCGATTATTACCATATACCATAGAATCATAATCACAAATAAGAAGCCGAAGGTATGGATATTTAATTTTTTTATAACACTCGTATAAATGAAGATACTAAATTTTTTATCAGCAGTGCAAAAATAGAGAGAGAAATTTGATGTGTACAACTCGAAATAATCTCATCCCCAATATTATTTTTAAAATAAAAATATACCCCATTAAAATTCAAGATATTTATACCGTGGCACACTATTTTATTTATTAACAAAACGAAAACTCTTTATAAAATTTGTCAAATTTTGATTTTATGTATTTTTTAACTTTAGAATATATTTCAATTATACTCTTTATCACTTACCATGCTTCATTTTAACTTTAATTATTGAATATTGTTTTAAAACAATCCTTTCATTATTTTTCCAACTTAAAATGAAGATAGAAAATATGATGTCATGGTGAAGCCAAAAAATCTTAGCCATAGTATAAATGACGTTATATAATTTAGAGGCAGGGAAACAAATTTTGGAATTAGGGTAAAATATCATTGGGAGGTAAGTACACCCCGAGGACAAACAAAATTTGGGCCTCTATCCACGATGAATAGACGAAAATGAATGTTAAGAGGAGGAATATACAAACAAAGAAATTCAATACAATTGAATCTAAGAGACCATTTTTTTTTTTTTTTTTTAGATTTGTTACATTTGAGTATGGAAAATTGTAGTCGATTTTTTTTTATTTTTCCTCCTTTCCATGGACCCACGCTTCCACAAATTTTCTCACATAAACATATTCCTCTCATACTAAACTTTCTCTCCAACTTCTTTTCTCATTCAACTTTTCCAGTATTTGAGTTGAAGAGGTTGTTACTTTTACAAATGCATGACTTTTCTCATAATATGTGACTTTTCCAACATTTAAACAAAAACTATCTCCTAAATCCAATTCCTTCTCTAATCGAAACAATTTTGAATGAGATAAAAACCCTTCAACTCTTTACATATATTCCACTCTCAAAGTACGTTGGTGTGTAACTTTTATTTTTCAACTCATTGTCGCATTTCATCGGTTGCTATTTAAGAGTAAGGAGTTAAAATGAAAATTTTGAAACTAAGGGTACACTTGGTATAATTAAAATTTGTCATGTGCCACGTGTACCGCTATTTTATAAGTTACTGGAACGTTAATTTTCTATATTTATTTGAATGAAAAAATTGACGGAAGATTAATTTTGAAACAAATTTAAAGTTTTAAGAGGAAAAATGTAAACTCTGGTTTAGAGTAGGTTGGAATTTATCTTAAAATTCATGAATATTTTGTATAATTTAACCCAACAGAGAAAAGAGAAAAGAATAAAATTAAAAATATTGATTGATCGCGTGGAGCCCACCACACCTCATAGGAAAAGTCGAGAGGCGAGAAGGCAACACAGTTGACGAGGGAATGATCACATGTGATCGCTCAGATCAGACAAGTTATTCAGAAGACCACAAATACTATTTTAACTTCTATACTTTTAATTTCAAAATATTTATTTTTGTCTCTATAATTTTTTAAATGGACCATTTTAATCCCTTAATTTTATTTTTAATTTCATTATTCTAGGACAATTTCAACTCGACACTGTATTCAATAGATCATTTGAAATTTAACCTTGACTCTATATTAAATAGTTTCCGTTATATATATTTAATAAAAAAAGATTTATGTTATATGTAGAATTTGTGTGGAAATTACAAAGACAAAACGAATATCTTAAAAATATATAGATTAAAATGAATTAAAGTTAAATTTCAGACATAAAAATAAACAAAATTACGAACAACTAAAATAAACCAAGGGAGAAGCTTTAACCAAATCCAAATCTTTACTTTTCAAGCTGCAATGATTTTCTTGATCTTGATTGCCACGTGTCAAACGATACAGCGTCACCAAAATTTTCAAGTGGAAGGCACCAAAATGTCAACCACAAATTTACAAAAATTATTTATATATTTCAATTCTCAATCGTTTACAGGTATTCACTTATTTAAATTATATTTTTGGTTGGTAAAATTTTTATATTTTTTTTTATTCATTGTCTTCAAAATTATGCAAAAAAATTATTTAATAATTTATCTTTAGTCAAATATCATTTGTTTATTTACATGATAGGTAGATCTTTACCTAGAAAATTATTCGAAACCAAATATAATAGATCAAGTGCCCAAATTTAAAGCATATCATTTTTTTTTTTGGTTAGAGTAGTCTTAAAAAAGAAATTAATGGCAAAATGCTGAAAAAATAGCTTATTGTTATTATTTTTAAGTTTAGAAATAGCTTTTTATACTTAGAGAAATTCCACTCTATGAAATAAATAAAATGTGCAATTTTTAAAATGTCACCATATTTTTTTCTTCAAATATAGTAAAAATGTAACTTTGTTGACTACTTTTTAGTTATATTTGAGTTTAATATAGATTACGTTACTTTAAAAAGTTCCAAACTTTCTACCAAATACATATTTATTTTATTTTATATTACAACTAAAATAGAATAAATAGAAACAAGAATATGATTTAATTTATGTTTTTTAAATTTAATCATACTCAACTTACAATGATTTTATATTTTAGAATTAGTAATTTTTCAATCGTATAATAGATTTTATGCTATATATATTTTAAAGTATGATATCAAACTTGGTACATCAAAATTGTAACAATATCATATAAGATTTCCATTAAACAATAGAAAATTATAACAACAAATACAAAATATACTTACATTATACCACTAAAATAAAACATTTGAAAATATAATTATCACAAAATAAAATTGTTAGTGAAACCATTTATAGGAATTAAGGTGTAATTTTGTCTTTTTTTTTTGTTTAATAAAAAAAAGAGAAAAAAGAAACATGACTTTAACCCTAACAAAATTTTCTCTATAAATTTATATGTAATCCTTAAATCGTGGTCAATTTTCAATTTAAAAATGACAAGTTTAAAGCATTGAGGAGGTAAAATTTAATAAGTTGGAAAACTAAGCTTAACTATTTAAATTCATAAATTAAAATTAAATTACCAACATGAACCTAATTTAATTAGTTAAAACATATGTCATTGATAAAAAATCAAAGATTCGAATTCCGTTCTACATATCGTGGAAATAATTATATATATAGATATATATATATATTTGTTTTTGGTTTGAAAATATTAAAATATGATATTCATTTTTAAAAGAATAGAAAAAATCTAAGAAAAAGAGACTGA
>NW_019104630.1:511118-524956 GCF_001995035.1 Momordica charantia
AAAAAAAAAGAAAAAAAATTGTGTTATATTTGGTTAATCTATAACCAAATTAACTTTATTTTTATTTTTATAATTAGATTTTATCTTAAAGCTTTGGTTTTGTCTTCAATTTTGTCTTTATTTATTTATTTATTTATTTTTGGGGTCTTTATCTTCTTCTTCTTCTTCTCTCTATTTCTTTTTTCTATTAAACAATTTTTTGTAAGATTTGGAGTTTAACGACAAATTTGATTTTTAGCATGGTCTAGAATTTTCTTTAAGGAAATTATATATTTTCATTTTTAGAAATTAAAAAGTATTAAGATAAATACATTGTAAGTCATGCAAATTTTAAAACTATTTCTCAATATTAAAATTACAACAACCGTCTTTAATAGGTTATTGAACTTTGATATATTTAATATTTATTTAAAATTAACGCAACTATTAGACGAAGAAGTGAATTTGCTTTAAAAGTTCGGAGACGTATTAGATTCTAAATTGAAAATTTAAGAACCTTTTAGATACTTTTTAAAGTTCAATAACTTATTAGGTAGTTCTGGGACTTAACAGACACAAAAAACTTGTAATTTAACTCATTTTTAATTTACAAAATATTATGTTACTTTTATGAGTGTATTTTTAAAAATAAAAAAATTATTTGAAAATGTTGAAAAACCTCAATAAATAAGGGATAGAAAGTCAAAAGTGGTAAACTAATATTTCAATCCAGTGGACTTTATAAGAACATAAAATAGTCAATGCAAATTGCAAAACCTATATAATGGCAAATGCTTTCAATGGGTGTTTTTTCTTTAGTTTAATTTTTCTATATTCAATTTTCTTTGAATGGTTATTAGGACTTTGTGTTATGATTATTGATGTAGCAAGAAAGTCATCTAAGAGAGAGAGGGTAGAGAGAGAATATAGAAAATTAATTTTGAAGTTTTTACTTAAAAAGATATCGAGAATTTTTATTATTTGACTTTCCACACGAATTCTAGTCCCTAAACTTTTTAAAATAATCATTTTAGTATGTAATATTATTCTTACACATTAAAGTGTTAAGAAAAAGCTGATCAAATCAACCCAACTCAACCCATATCGTTTGAGTTAGCTTATCAATAAATTTAAGTTGAATTTAACCAACCCAAACTTATTATTAATTTTATGATCATTTCTTTTATTTACCATATAAAATTATATATAGATATATTAATTTGACTTTATTTAATTCAATAATTATTTATGCATTATTTATTCTCTGACAACTTTTAAAAATAACTTCTAATGTTTTTTTAACGTAATTTTTCACCATATAAATAAACATGGACTTATAGATCTTAATTCAATGTTATAAAATATGTAAATAAAATTCTAACATATTAGCATTTATTTTTTTTTGTTATATAATATTTTGAATGAGTGACTCGAATTATCTAAACCAACCCAAAATATTTCATGGTTGAGTTTAATTTGAGTTCATTATTGAACAGGGTCGTTTAGTTGAATAGATTTACAACTGGAATAATTGGGTTGGATCTAAAAAGTACTTCAATCCAACCCAACTCATAAACACCTCAATACATATATTCAAATCCACAGCATCAATGGCTAAAAAATTGTTTTTTCTTAATACATCAAATTGGGGGTAAGAGATTTCAAACATCCAACTTCTCAGAGAATCCATTGATCCCTAGTTATGTTTGTAATTAGATAAAAAAAATTACGGATAGAGTAACAATAATGACCCATATATATTTAAGTTTAGAGATTAATATTAAAATTTTAAAAGTATGAAGAGTAAGATAAAATAAATTTTTTCTTCAAAAATAAAATAAATGAAATAAAAAAAATCTTTTTTGATACGAATAAAAAAAAGGGTTAAAGTTCAAGAAAAGGATGAAATTTAAACTTTTATTCTATTTTGGTTTATAGACGGGCAAGATTTATTTTAATTTAGAGTTTAAACTTTCAAAGATTTATTTTAGACTCTAATTTCTCCTTAAAAAAACATTTTTGTCATGGTTATTTTCTTATCATTTTATATCCTTACCTCATCCACTTTATATGAGTTCAATTAATTCACAAATTTAATTCCGCATACCATTAGTTAAATATTTGACGACAAAATAATAGTAATAATAGCAATAGTTATATCTAAAAAAAAATTAAAGATTAAGATACATATTTAAAAATTTATAAACCAACAAAATAAATTTAAAAGATAAAAATAAGATTTAATGCTCAATTAATTATGATTTATCCCATTTGGTGGAAACGTAATGGTGAGAGATAAAACTTCCTGACGTTTCCATTTGCCAATTGGTGTAATAATTGATTTTTTTCTTTATTTTATTTTATTAATAGTTTATTTCATTCTATTAAAATTTAAAGTTGGCATTGTGAATAATCTAAATTGATTCGTTTTTCTGAATTTATACTTTGAAATAATTCCTATTATAAAAATCAAACTATATAAAAATAATTTTGATCATGTGAAAAATACTTTTAAACATACCTTAATATTTTTCAATGATATAAAAGTGATTTTAGAAAATGACAAAAGTAATTCTAATGGTACCAAAATCACTCACAAGCATGTCATAAATAAAGTGAGATATGTTATTTTTGAGTTAAAAAAGAACGTCATAGAACGATACATATAAGAATGATTGAACAATAGATTTTATTGGAAAATTATGTGGTGTAGATTTTACAAAATTATTTTTAAAATATAAAGGCACGTCGTCCAACAAATTTGAGATTTGGAAATTGTGAACTTTCCAACAAATTTATATGCAGTTACAAATTTAGTCCGTGAACTTTTGATATTTGGTATTTTTAGTCTCTAATCGATAGCAACTTTCTTATTTACATCTTGAATTTTCAATTTTGATTATAATAAGTTATATTGTCATTACTTACTTTACTCAAATATGTTGACATGTCACTCTCAACTAAGGAATGATGAATTGACATAATGTACACTAGAGTGAGCATAATTCAGCGATAATTGACATATATATCAAATCAAGAGGTTGTGAGTTTGATTTCTCACCCCCACATGTTGTACTAAAAAAAGTGTACTACATCAATATTTAAGTAATAATATTCACGATATAGAGTTATTATTGGAATCAAAATTGAGAGTTCATAAACGTAATCACAATTTTGACGAGTTTAGAGACTAAGTTTCTTTGTAATTTGACCTAAAAACAACTATAGTTTACCCTTATAATTAGGGGTGGAATAGAGCTTGCCACATGACCTTATCGTTAGGAAATGTGTCTGAGCTTCAGCTTGGATAGACTAAGAACGAGACGAGCCAGGAAAAGTTACCTCTAACTGACCCAATGAATGCTCAATTTGGCATTGACCTGAAAACACGGATGCCACAAGCATAAATTTGCTAAACATTAAGTATTAAAACACTGAAATGACACATTACATGTTTCCCCCTGTAAAAGACATGACCATTTCCTCTAAAGGTATACAATTTCTACGCAACTTCAATAAGATCGATTTGACACCAGATCGAACTAAGTGCTAACTTAAACTTTATAGTGTATGTGAACGAATACCACACCAATACAAGATTCTCACCTCGTGTCAAAAACCGACCCATCACCTTGTCTAGCATTAAACACTTATCTCTTGTGCAATTGAAGGCTTTGTAGAATGGGAGAATGGAGTGGGCTGATGATTCACATAGTTTATTAGGTCCAAAGCATAAGCAATAGGAGTCTAAATTTTAACCTAAATAAATACATTGCCATGTGATTGTCTCTACTTTCAAAATATTTGTTTTTTTTTCCTTCTTTTTTCTTTTAGGCCACTTCTCTTCTATGTGCATGCATCCCACCTCAGCCACTTAACTTGAAAATTTTATTAATTAAAATGGCAATATGCCTCATACCATGCCTATTTTTGGAAATTATTAAAAGTACTTTTTTAATAAAAAAAACATTATTAAGATGTTGTCCCTTTCACAAAAAGTAAATATGTTTTTTGTATTAAAAAAACCTACCTGTTTTCAAGTCGGGCTTTAGAACAAGTTTATGTTTTAAAAAATAAAAAAATAACTATTTTTTTTATAGGGAAAACTTGTTTGATAGAATAAGTTTTAAGTTATATTTTTCAAACAAAAAAATGAAACATTTTGTTGGATACATGTTTTGTAAATTAATTATTCATATATAATTATTTATTATCTTTTTTTAAGTATGACTTGATTTAAATGTATTATATCTAAAAAATAATAAAAAACATAAAATAAATTATAAGTGCGTTGGGTAACAATTCTTGTTTATTTTTATGTTATATTTATTATGCATTTTATAAGTAAAATATGATAAAAGAGTTAGTTTTTATTCAATGTTTGAAAAAAAATTGAAACAACAACCAAACACTTTGAGAAACAGTAATCAAATACTTATATTTCTCAAAAAAGTTAGAAATTAAAAAGTAAATTCAAAATTTGGTATACAAAAGAATTTTAAAAAAAGAAAGTTAGATCCAAACAATCCCTTAATTTTTTAAAGGTTAGAGAAAATCCCATTCTAGACGGTGTATAAAATAACGTGCTATTGTATTAGGTGTTTGTTCAATAGATAATTTTGTCTCTTTTATAATTCTTTTTTCTAAAACAATTTTTTTTTTTAATATTACCAACCTAAACCTAACAACTCACTAAGAAAACCTCTTTTTTTTTTTTAATGGTAATATATATTTTTTTAACTCTTGATATTAATCTATTTTTTTCACCTCTAATAGAAAGTAGAGATAACCTAAGATCGATTTTTTTTCCCTTTCATTGAAAGAATATTCATATTATTATATTACATACAAAAATTACATCGAAACACATCAGAAAATTCAGTTTATAAAAAATATGAACTAAAACTTGGCCTCTCTGAACCTCAGTTTTGAATGGGGGATTCAGAAGAGCTCCAGCAACATTCATAGCTTCAATTGGCACAAAAATCAACATTTTTGAAAAATTAACGTATCATCAACATTCAACACCACAAATTTTTGCAACGTTTCTTAATGTACAAAAATTGGGAAGTAGAAAAAATTATACAATGAAATTGACCAGAAAAATTGTCTGCTCAGGAGAGCTGAATCATGGTCCAAGTCATTCTGTAGATGGTGAGGATAATGAGAGATTCAAGAGGAAACCCGCCATGATACCGACAATGCCCACGAAGATGGCGAAAGTAAATGAGAAGCCAGGATCGCTTTTTCGATATTTTCGTCTCTTCAGCATGTCCTATTGGGAAGTAATTGGTACATAAAGCATTAAAGTTGTTATCTACATTCTACAGTGATTTGGAAGAAACATTGACAATATTTTTTCCCTCTTTGATAACAATTATCTTCGATAATTTAAATCCATGATATCTCAAGGACCTAGACTTGAGGTGGCCAGAACCTCCCAAGTATTAGTAGGGTGGTCATAAGCATAATGCAAAAGCAAAAAAAAAAAAAAATCAACAGATCCATGTGGTAAGGGTAGGAACTAAGAACCAAATAAATATTGAACACAAAAAATGTAATGTCAAATGAATGATAACAGCTCTCCTCAAGGAAATATGAAATGCACATATCATCCATGTTCAAGTATATATGCAATTCTATGAATTTGACATGCCAGATTTATAGGATACAACCTAATAATAGATCAAACCAACTACCATTGATGATACTGGACCCCACCTTGCTCATTTCCCTACATAAATCTTCTCACTCAGAGCCCTATGCTATTAATCATTATAAGGTTGTTAAATTATTAATTGAAACGTCTATAGTTTTTTAATCTCGAATTAATAAAATGCACGTTAACAATTTTGCGCAATCCTACTATTCATCTGCTGGAAATGTACAACTGGGAATTTCAGACAACTAATAACATATGAATATCCATTGAACAAGTTCAACAACATTTGGACTTTACAAGTCCTACATCAGCAAAGAAGCACAACTTCAAACCTAAGAAGCATAATAGAGAAAACGGGTGTAACTCACCAGTTCCTGTTGTAATTGATGTGTTTGCCTAATAGCCATGTCTCTTTCTTCCTTCAGACGTTGTAAAGCCTGATGATGGACCCCGATAAGGAAATATAATAACAATCTATATTTCACTTGTTGAAAACTTGGAATAGTAAAAAGCAAGCCTATAGAAGTTTTATGATTGATAAAGCCTTAAAAATAGCTTAAATTCTGATAGACCCTGATTACGAAGGTGCAAGGTTGTAAAATGTAAAAGAATGAAAGGGAAGATACGTGATAATGTGTAATAGTTGGGTGTTAGTTGAGTGTGCTTGTGGATACTCGAGTGAGGCCCTTGAGTATTAGTTACAGAGAGAGATTCTGGAGGGCACTTTTTGAGTGAATGGTCATCTTGTACTCAGATTGAGTCGAGAGGGGAGGGATACATAAATAATCTGATTTCTAGGCAAACAGCAGCTTAAGGATGTGTAGACGACTATTGGACACCATATCTAGAACCAATATTTAATAAAGAGGAGGCAGCATAAATAAAAAGGATGTTTCAAATTTCTTATCTCAACCTATATCTATTGCAAGTACACAGTTACATTATAACATAGTAATTTAGGGGACAAAGTAAAAGGTCTAAAAGAGATATATTAATGCAGGGGACAAAAAAGAGAATTTCAGCACTCACAGAGGAGCTTTGGGATGAGTTCCTTTCATCTTCTGAGTTCCCTAAAGCTGATGAAGGAGAAAAATAGATAACCTTAAGCTTGCATTCCTCAATTGCCCTTCCACTTTCCTTGTTGAACTGAAAAACGAGGAAATAAAGTTTCCATGATGCTTATTAGAATGAAATGGTATATTCATTCAAATGGAGGCCGCACAAGTCAAAACTTACAGCATCAGCCGGAAGCTCATCTACATCAGTATTTGGAGGGACTATTGTACTTTGTAAGAGAAACTTATCTTTGCAATGCATATCTGGAGGATACTCGCGCTGCGCTTGGAGGGTCACTGTGGATCCAGCAGCAACAATGGCATTAGTTAAACAGGTAAAGACAAACCTTGAGGAATCCAGAGAGAAAACTGGAGTGCAAATAATAGTTAGGTACTTAGGTTTGCTGTTAGTAGCAGTTAACGTCGCTCGTGCAAAGGAAAAAATTATTTGTCAAGGGCACCTACTAGTTTTACTTTTACATGAGGCAGTAAAATGTACTACAATTTTCCAATTTCAAAATGAACCAACATTAATTTGATTGCAAGCTTGAACCATAAATTAAAATCAAGGAGAAGAAATAACGGTTTGCCATTTCATTGCAATTGCATCCTCAAATTTTTCGACATTGTGCAAAAAAAATTATTTGAAATTTATAGAACCAAAATGCTAATGTAACAATTAAGACCTCTTATGATGCAAGAATCCCAAGGCTGTACAACACCAGTGTTGGGACGCACAAAGTACTTCTTGGGTGAGGTCGTTTTGACCTAGCATGAGCGATAGAGAAGTACATTTGAATTTAGTCCAATATAAAACATGCAAAAAGCTTTCCAAAATAAATATTCAATATCAAATGTATGTGCATTTTCATTAATTAAAAAAAAAAAGAAAAAGAAAAGAAAACTATTACCTTAAAGGCAACATGATGTTCTGTGTTGTTTGCAACTTTAAGATCACAAAAGCTCTGCTTGTCCAACTCAACTGATGATATGGGTCCCATGTTCATAAGTTCAAAACACAAAAAAGTCCACCAGGAAAATAGTTGTAACAAAGTCGCATATAATGGCACAACAAAACTTCACCCATGAACAAACAAAACCACTAGCTGAACATCCTTATCTTTTTCTTTGATACAATGGGTTGCATAACATATGGATACGTAAGTGTTCTTTAATTCTTTCCTGAACCCAGTCTTTTCTAGACTCCATGGATTTAACTTCTAAGCATGCCATGGATAATACGAAAAGACTTTCAAACATTGAAAAAAAGACATCAAAAATAAAAATAAACAATGTATACATTTTCAAGTGGTGTAAAAACTTCATATACCAAAAATATATAAACGTCTGCCAGGAAATAGCTTAATATCCCAACCATGGGTACGGAATACAACAGAGTATCCACTTGAGGAGTTCAATGACCAAACACCAAACATGAGCCATGATAAGTGCATCCAGTCTTAACCAGCTCAGCAATTATCAGCACTTATATGACAATGCCATAATTTAGACCTTATTTTCGTTCATAAGAGGCTTATGCCTCACACAGGAAAGGCTTACACCTCCATGAAAATACCTTGATGGACAAAAGGGAATTAGTACTTTAAATTGTAACACTCGATGAGAGGAAATTGGAAGTGTCACTGAGTTATTGAGGTATTTCAGCATGTTAGGTTTCAGAAAAATTTCCTCGTATGAAATCATCAACAACCATTATTAAATAAAACAACATGGACAGCAACTCCTTCCTCCCTCCACCTAAATCCATAGCCTAAAATTCAAATTTCTTCAACCCCACGACAAGAATGAACAAGATCAATCAGCCCTAACCAAAAACCAGCCAAGATTCAAGAAATAATCCACAAAGTTACATACTCTGGAACTTGAGCTCATCCGGTTGCACGGAGATTAAGCGATTCCCACCTCCAGCACTCATGACGGTGACGAAATCAGATTTTACAAATTCCACTCTACGAGGCGGCAACCATCAAAGGCAAGCACGAACAAAAAGAAAAACAATACCCTACAAATGGAAATGCGAGTGTTGTGAAAGAGGGAGAAAAAAAGAGAATTATAAATGAAAGACAGAGAGAAGTAAAAATACAAGAGAGAGTGGAAAAGGCAAAAGAAAGAAAAACGAGAGAGAGAGAGATTAAACCAGAGAGAAAATTGTGGTGGAGCGAATGGAGAGGAGAGTGGGGAATGGGGATTGATGGGTCAAAATTGTTCTAACGAAACATTAGGGTTCGAAAATTGAGGCAGCGGAGCAGGAATCGGATCGCGCTCAGGAGAGAGTGAAATATGGCCGAACGAAGAGAGAGAGAGCGAAAAGAGAGCTCCTCCGATGGCTACTGCAGAGCTTCTTCTTTCACTTGCAATGGCAGCCAGAGAGAGAGAGAGAGTGGGACACGTGTCACGAGGAGAGAGAGAGTGACGTCCGGTTCAAAAGGAAGTGGGATTTTTGTCTACCAGACTGTAAGTGGGCCCCACTGACGTGGCACCTTATTCAATAAGAAGGTTGACGTGTCACGTTCTCTTTTTCTCTTTATTTATTTATTTATTTTTATTTAGTTATTCGTTTCGTTCGTTCGCGGGATATGGTTGGTTGTTTTTGTTTAATATTCAGTTACATGATTACGAGCACTATTTATGGGGATATTATTTTATTTGTTGGATCTTATATATAGTTATGCCATCAAATAATAATAATAATAATAATAGAAAATTTACGAAAATCACTCTCTAATTGTATTGTTGTTATGATCGGATTTGATCACGTATAATTTCGAGCATTGGTGACGTTTTTCATTCCTGTATTCTTAGGATTCTATTGTTATAGTTACTTAGCTAGTATAAATTGCTTGTATCGATTATTGCGCTTTCTCTATATTCTTTTATTGTATGTTTGGATTCTATTTCCCTACATAAATGTGGAATGCAAACTCCACCATAGAGGTTGAGTACGTTACAGCTTGTGAAGTAGCAAAAGAAGCGGTTTGACTTAGGAAGTTCTTAACTGATTTGGAAGTTATTCCAAACATGAACTTGCCTATCACACTTTATTGTTATAATAGTGATGTTGTTGCAAATTCTAAAGAACCTCGAAGCCACAAGAGACAAGCATATCGAAAGGAAGTACCACCTTATATGGGAAATAGTGTAACGAGGCGATGTGATCGTCACAAAAATCGCTTCGGAGGACAACATTACTGATCCTTTTATGAAAGCGCTCACTGTTTGAGGGCCATCTAGAAAGTCTAGGTCTACAAGCATTGTACAAAGTGGGAGAAATGTAATGGGTATAGTGTATGTGATAAGACTTGATTTAATGCTAAAAAGTGTAGGTTTGCAGAGACTTCGAAAGATTCTCAAAGCGAGCCACCTGAATGACAGAATTAAGGAACGACTTGGGCCTAGTACTTGGGCTGGCAGATGTGACAAGACCGTTCGAAGTAGAGGCTGATGCTTTGAACTATGTGTTAGGCGGCATTCTCCTCCAAGATAGTCATCTTATTACTTACGAAAGTCGTAAGCTGAACAACGCATAACGTCTAAAGTATTGTGTTTGTTGGCATTAGGTTGAGTGGAATTGGACTGTTTTTCAGGTTGGCAGCAGGGTAATCATTTCCATCTATAATAAGAGTACTTTGAAGTTTCAATTTGATCAATCATCCTATAAACTTATTAAATTATTGTAATTAAACCTTTAAATATTGCAAGATGCACCCTATCACTCATAAACAAGTGTTGTCACAATCAAATTCTTGAATTATAAGGTTGTTAATAATGAAACTCAAATCTTTTGTTTTATTAGACTCAACATCAATTTAAAAAATCAAACTTTTCAATGGTGAATATTATAGTTTTTAAATTTTATTGAATTGAAAAAAAAAGAAACTTTGTTGAAATGTAACAACGTTTAAGAGTTTAATGATCTCAGATTGATCAAATTGTAAATTTTTTAATTAATTGAAATATTTATAAAAAAATGAAAGTGAAATATGAGCTTCAACTTAACTGTTAAAGACATATTGATATGTAGACTCAACCTGGTTTAATTGATTAAATAAATAAATAAATAAAATCCATCTCTTAAAATATGAATACCCATCCCACTCCATTGAATATAAAAATATAAATATATGGTACATATTTAAATCACTATTAAAAAATTATGATTTTGATAAATAACTTTATTTGTCATTATGGTAGGTTTTGAGTATGGAATTTAATTAAAGAACAACATCATGTAATAATTAAATACTTTAAAGTTGAGAGCTTATAGCATATAAAATCGTTATCATATTTGCAAAATATAGTTTGTCGAGAAGCTGAGAGATTGTAACGTTAGTCAGCCATATTTTTCAACGAGTTAAGAATATTTATTATGATAACACAAGGCCATAACTCTCATAAACTATATATATATTTTTAATAAGATTGCGACTACCCAAAAAAATATATTTAAGAAAACTACCAAACAAGTTATTGTTTATACAATAATTAATTAATTTTCTATATATGATATATGGTTTTTTAATAATTTAAAGATCCAACCCATGAACTACAATAATTAGTGTAGTTATTGAAGGGAGCAAACTTTGCTGGCTTCCCTCTCCAAAAGGCCTTTTTTAAATGCCTTTTTCTTATTTTATGCTAAGGATTTTAAAATACACAACTTTACAAGAAAAAGTGAGATTTACAGAGAATAAACAGACCTGAAAAAAAAAAGTGGTAGAAACAAAATAAGTCACCAATGAAACTAAAGCAAATAAACTGAACATTAAAAAAAAAAAAAACAAATGTAGACACAGCACAACATAATAACTTATTTATGAAAATAAATCCTAAGCAGACCTTATCCATGGTCGAGAGCTAGAACGAGCTTCATCTCGCCAAGCAGTAGGCATGAGCATAAACATCACTCCAAATGTATAAGGCCGGACAAGAAACATCCCATATATCTTGAATGTTTGTTTATTTTTTATTTTTTGCTAAATATATAATTTTATCCCTAAACTATGTCATTTTCGATTCTATCACATCACATAATCATGGACGAACTTATGTCCTTTCAAAATATCTATTTTAGTTATTATACTTTTAACTTTTGTTCATTTTAGTCTCTAAACGTCCATTTTGATACCTACACTTTTAAAAGTAATTATTTTGGTCCCTATTTGCAAAATTTTAACACAAAATTTATACACAATGAAAACATCTACATTTCAAAAAAACTAATAAGTGAAATGTCATACTAAACTTTTTATCGAAATAAATAAGATAAAAATGAATCGACAAAATGTCACTTTTAGAAGATACAAAGACCAAAATAATCCTTTTGAAAATACAAGAACTAAAATGAACAAAATTTTAAAATATATGAACCAAAATAGACGGTTTCAAAATATAATGACCAAAAATACAGAAACCAAATTAATATTTAAACTTTATCCATAAAATTTAAAATTTTGTAACAATAAAAGCTCAATTGTTATCCATTAGAATTGAATTTCCAAAACTTTAGCTTTGGTGAAAATGAGTTGAAAGTTTCATAAGTTGATAAAAAAAAGCTCATTCTTTTGAACAATGTTATGTCTATTCATTGATCAAACAAACAAAAGTGACTTTATTTTGTCTTCAATAATGGGAAAAAACAAAATTAAAAGAGAAAAAAAAAAGCCATTGTTTATAGTGGCCAATCATTTCTCGACGATTGAAACTCAATTTCTTCCCCTCAACCCTCTCATATCCACCTTCATAAATCCACATCAGTCCCCTCCCAACAATTCATTCTCAAAATCCATATGCCAGTGACTTACAGAACGGTCTCGAGAGGACTTCTTCGCATCGGTGAAATGAATCTCTGTCATTTTTTCCAATAAGTCGACGGCGTTACACCATTGGGATAGAAGACTGAGTCCTCTTCGGGGCCGAACTCCGTTTGCTAGTGAAGTTCCTGGGTTGGTTTGGCCTGTCCCTGCGAGAACTCCGGCCGGGATCGATAAGTGGAAGTCATAAAAAAAGATTTTCAATTCTAGAGAAAAGCAAGGTCTGGCGAATCTCGATTTGTCTCAAATATGTGTCTAAGGTACCCTTTTTTAGTTGCTCTCCGTATGGGTAAAGAAAAGGGCTGGGCAAGTAAGAATCCTAAAGAGCCTCGCCTAAAGGACCAGACCCGATTGAATCTTGATTGAAATCCTGGCGATATACCAAACCGTTTTCTAGCGTAACTGCGTTGAAACGTAACAAAATCTTACGGTCCCGAACTTGCTAAAGAATCAAAGTGTGAATGGCACTTTGATGAAGAAAGAATTTCCTTCGTAATTAAGCAACCGCGAAGGATACAGAGCGTTTAGGCTAATGAGAATCGAATTCTAAACCGACGTGGCAGGTTCCAAACCTCACCCTTGATAAAAAGAGAAAGGGAAAATGTAAAGACTACCATTAAAGCAGCCCAAGCGAGACTTACCATATCCATGTGAATTATGTCCCCTATCTCTATGAATATAAAAGAATTATTCCATTATTGCTCACTAATAATTATTATTCACTAATAATAGTGGAATCACTAGCGCATAGTCAAAAAGAGATTCGGGCACAACATCATTGATGAAACAATCAATCCGGAATATGAACCGAAAAAKAAAAGACCTATTGAACCGATCATTGGTCACATTTTATTCATGAAATGGGTTGGATTGATATTAGTCTGGATACAGCAAATACCCACATTCTAATTATAGGTTTCCTTCGCCACCCCTTTGATCCTACAAAGCAAGAGTCGGTCGTTCCGAGCCGGAAAGCGTATCAAAGTCTAGTCCTTATGCGCCATCTCTACCAATGATGAAATCAAAATGAGGTTTGTCCCTCCTGCGTCTGCAGCTGTTGCTCACCCGACACGATCGTACGAGGCCAGCACAGTAGATGTCTTTACGGGACGCCGTGTCTGCTTCAACTTCACCCGTCACTCATGTCGTCTCACTGGCCGACCTTGACCACTGTTATTTTGAGATCATATCTAGTATTCAGAGTTTACCTCGATTTGGTACCGCTCTCGCGGCCCGCACCGAAACAGTACTTTACCCTTAGATGTCCAGTCAACTGCTGCGCCTCAACGCATTTCGGGGAGAACCAGCTAG
>NW_019104630.1:525268-542121 GCF_001995035.1 Momordica charantia
GCCATCCTGCGATGATAGTCAGTCTTCCGTTTTTTATTATGCCATCTTTATTAGTTTGAAGACCGAACTCACCCTTGCTCTAGTAAACCTTTCGAGCCAAGCCCCTTCATTATTATTTGACTGTTAATGTTTCTCGATCTGATAATGCTTCTAAGCTAGGTTTCTCTACCTCTTTTCAATTCTGAGTTTAACTCTTCAGTGTTGATAGACTAGAGTAAAACTTGGTTACTAAGCGTAAAACACCAATATTTATTGAATGTTGCACCAACTTTGTAATTGCATTTTAAGACGCATATTACCTTTCGACACAAAAGAAACAAAGGGGCTCCAATCGAGAAAGGAAAAAAGGAAAAGGATAAAAAAAAAAGCTTCGAACTATTTTAGTCACAATACTTTTAAAATGTCAATGTACTTTTAAAACGTCTTTTTGATTCTTGTAGTTTTAAAAAATGAATTTTATTTTTATCTCATTTCATTTCATCTTCTGACAGTTCACCTACAAAATTTCTTCAAATGTTTGTCATAAATTTATATTAAAAGGTTTCTCTTGTGTATAAAATTTATATTAAAATTTTGCAAATATGAAATAAAATAGTCACTTTTTAGAAGTACAAAGACCAAAATATACGTTTTAGAAAAATAAGTACTAAAATGAACAAAAGTTGAAAGTACACTAACAAAAATGTACATGAACCAAAGTCGAAAGTAGAGGAAAAAAATATACAATCTATGTCGTTTATCTCGAGCTATATTTGGTTATTGTACACCTAGATATATAAGACCACCATGAATACATGATTGTTAGTAAGTTCCTAGTTACCATGGTCCATGGTTACCCATATGACTATGTCCTAACCAGAATAATAAAGTTCTAATTAATTCTACACTTACTTTTGTGTCATTCACAAAGTTTATCACCAAATATCCCCTTATTTCTTTCCAATCAATTGTTCCATAAGATAGTTGAAAAACAAGCCTACAACAGAAAGATTCTTCTCTACCAATGAAGTTAAGAATTACCTCCTATAACAACTTCTTCAGGTTAGTTAAGAAGCAACTTTTGAAAATTTGTAAATACTTGCTTCAAATAAGAGCAAAGAAAGTGCTTCATTGCAGTTAGTGATCTTAGTCCACTGCGGTCTCTCTGAAGAAAACACTACTCAGAACAAAGTTAAATAGAAACTGACCTTTGATCGTGTCGACTGACATCCGGAGTGTTCGAATGGCGCCAATTCTTCGTCGATCCGAAGGAAATAACTCCGCTTTCTTCCTTGACTTGCCACAATCCCAAAAAAGATGCAGGTAATCAACTAAGGACATGAAAACCAGACTATAAAAGTAGAAGCTAGAAGTTAAGGCATCTTAAGGTAAGGATGCAAAGCCCAAACCTTCCTGTCTTCAAAGATTGAGGGTAGACACCTAAGATTCTGAAGTTAAATAGGAAGAACAACCAAGAAGAAGGCAAGACATTGCATTGGCATTGGTAAAGAAGCTTGCAGACAGGTGCGAGATTGTGAATCCAGGACAGTATGTTTCATTAGACCCCTGCTTCTCATACTTATAATTTAACTAGTAAATGTTAATAGGGGAGAGCGGGATAACGTAAACACAGAAGAATAATGTCCGATCCCAGAAAAAAAAGAAACGTGAAATTTTGAATTATAACAAGATACAACACGTTGACGTTCGACAGGAAGGCAAAAGTGTAAAGAGATGCCATTAGGGGTGTTTCACTTGAAGGTAGAGAGTCTTGGGAGTTTGTCTCTCAAATAATACAACCTTGCCCTCCTCACCTTCCTGTGGCTCACCACTTTTATTTCTTTGATGTTTGGTGAGTACCTGCAGTAGAAGTGAGTTCATTATGAGGTCAAATCTATACTTTTAGTTCTAATCCCACAGAAGGAACTAAGCGGGTAATAAAATATTAATCAGGCATCCCACTCGTCAGATTCTTCTTTGTGTAACAACGGGTGACTTCAAATATTTGCATAATATTTGCATTTCATCGAGTTTCGATAACACGTGAGGCCAAGCAAAATTTTCTTTTCATTCCTTTAACATAGATTTGCCATAGCCTGCTTTTCATCAAGCTAAGAGGGGGCCATCAAATATTTGACCCATGTTCTGGTTTCATATCATTGTGATGGATGTGGTGAGGTGATTCTTCTTCTTCCTATTTTTGGCTGTTTTTCACTCATTTTATGTTTAAAATGGAGAAAAGATTCTGGAAAGAAGAGTTTGAGAAATTAGAGACCAAAATGTGCAACAAGGTTCAAGCTTTCTCAGGTCATCCAAACCCAGATAGTTTTTTCAGAATTCTTTAGGAAAAAAAAAAAAAAAAAACTGGGAAGAGAGAGAGGGAAGCAAAATACTACATGTGCTTAATGACTAAATTAACAAGTGAGATTGAAATGGAGCACTTTTCAGAGTAAAAATTAGATTCTGGAAAGAAATCAAATGATGAACTCAATACTTACAGCGGAAATACAATCTCCACACCTACACCAGCAATAATTCTGCGAATTCTAATTGTAGTGTGGATGCCAGCATTTTGTCTTGACATGACAATTCCTCTATAAACAGAAAGCCTACGCTTATTTTCTGGGACTTCCTGTAGTAATAACATTTCAAAAACAAAAAAGTTTTTTTTTTTTTAAAAAAAAAAACGTTACACTTACAAAGAGTTCAGATTATAGAGATTGAGAATGAGATATACCAGTTTAATTTCCACAATGTCACCAGTTCTAATGTCTGGAACAGGCCTTTCTTTCTCTGATGCCTCAACTGCCCGCTTATTAAGTATCTACCCAGAAGGGGAAAAAAATCAACAAAACTAAAATCAGGTCTAAATTAGGCTAAATATAAGTTTAGTCTCAAATAACCGGTTGCTTTTTCAATTTAGTCCCTGAAAATTTCTAATTCCTCAGAATTTCTAAGAAGCAAGCAGAAATTTTGAGTCACTAATCTTTTCTTAGGTGGCCCAATTCCCTATTTAAATTGAAAAATGCCATATAACTGGTAATGAGGAAATTCCTGTATTCTAAACTTTTACGATTGATAGCTGAAATGTTATGTAACAATTCAAACGTTTTGAATCATCGAAGATAATTCAGGAGAAGCCGTATAAAACTGCACTTATAATTGCAAAAATTTTCCGTTCATTAATTTGCAAGAAGAACACCATAGAGTTGGGGAGTGGGGAGAATGGTTAGAATAATTACCCCCATTACATCTCCAAGCTTGACTCGAGGCTTCCTCGGCGGCTCCGACTCCGCAATTGCTTCGGGAGCTTCTTCAACCTCTTGCTCATCACTCGCCGCCTCCGGTTCCGCTTCAGAATCCGCCTCAGCTCTGACAACAAAATCCCGCTTGAGCGGCGCCGCAACAGAGCGGTGGAAATGGCATCCAATTGAGCTCGACCGCGACGAAATAGCAGAAAACGAAACCTGAGTACTACAAGAAATTGCGGAACAAAACCCTAGTTTCCGCGGCGCACATTGCTTGGGATTTCTCGGAATCGAACATACGGCCTGGAAACAAGAAGAGTGAAGTGAATGAAATCGAAGTGGGGAAGGAAAATTTGGAGAGAATGTGAAAAGGCGAGGGGGGAGAGTACCTGAGGAAGAATCTTGGAGGCCATTGATTATGGAGATGGAGCTTCGGAAGGGAGAGAATTACAGATGGAGAGAGAGAGACATGGCAGTTCTCTTTGCTGCAGGAGACGATCTCTTATCCATTATGAAGAAGCCACCATCGCCATCTTTCGGGTCGAACAATATCCGGGTCTGGATCCGGGTCGTCCGACTCGAATACTAATATACAAATAGTTTCCAACTTACCCCTAAACTTATAATTTAATCCTCTTAGTTTAAAATTTGTAACCGAGCGAGCTAGCATATTTTGAGGTTTGACATGTTCAAGATTATTCTCATCATTGTCTATTGAAATTATTAGATTGAAAATATAATTGACAATCCAAATTTTGTTTCTTATTTTCATATTTACTTAATCCAATGTGGATTCAGTGAATATGCAATTTTATGATTCAAATTTTCATATTTACTTAATCAAATGTGGATTCAGTGAATATGCAATTTTATTATTCAAGTAATGTGAATTCTGAAAACAACATTTTTATATTATCATTGTTTTCAAATTTTGAATTTGAAACTTTAAAATGTAGAATTATATTATAATAAAATAAATATATTGATAAATATATTATTTCATGTTATAAACTCATTTTATTATTATTTTTTAATATTAAAATATGTAAAATATAATATATTATAAATTATATAACATTGTAAAGTGATAAATTATACAAAATTTATAACAATTATGTTGATAAATTAATTAATATTATTTTAGATTAAACTAAATATTTAGTTGTTAACTACTCTTAGTTTACAAATGTATTGCTAAAACATTATTGAACATTTTTTAAAAATTAATATTTAATTTACAAATCTACTACCAAATACATATCTAAAAACATTGAAAACAAATAATATAACTATGTTTTTTCATTGAATCCTTTATTTTCATATTTATGTTTTTTTAATACCAACCAAACACATCTAAATATCTTACGATAATTTATAAGTGATTTTAGAAAATGATAAAAGTGATTTTGGCCAAACATATTATTAGCCTTTGACAAAAAATCCCATCAATGTGAAATGTCGTCAAAAAAACATGTTTGGTCTTTTAAGTGATTTTATTGATTAGTATAGATAAGAAATATCCATAAAACTTTAATTCTTTACGTCATAAAATTTTAATTTTTCACGTAATTTGAATCTTAAAATAGGCTAGTTGTGTACTAATCTCATTTTTAACTCAATATGTGCCAAAATCCATGGTCTAAGACCTATGCTTATTTGTTGCACCATGGGCTTTGAAAATGGGCCTCTGTTGGGATTGAGAACATAAGGCCCAATAGTGACAAGTCAAAAAAATCAAATGATGGAGTGGGCTTGGGCTTGGGCTTTTCAAATGCATGGCCCGTTTAAACATTCCAAACACCTAACATGAAGATGAACTTGAGTTAAAAAAAAAAAAAAAGATAAACTAGTGTTATTAAATTTTTTTTTTCTCTTGTTCCTTTTTCTTTTAATTTTAAATAAAAAATTATATGATAAAAGTAATGGGTGTTTTATCATTATTGTTATTTCGATTTCAAATTATATATTTTTACTCTTTTTTATAACAATGATATGTAAGATATTACATTCAATTTCTAGAAAATAATTGGTTCAAAAAAAAAATTTTTTTTGAGGAAAATTGGTTCAAAAATTTTAAAATATTGTTTAATATAAATCTCATACGATACTTGTAGCAAATGACATTGTTACACAAAGTAATCAACATCTTCGAACGGTTTAGACAAACATTTGAAGTCACAACTAATTATTATTGGAGTATGACTAGCCACGGATGTTCACAGGGTGGGACAGAGTCAGAAAGGCTTCCCGGCCCCTCACTTTATTCTCCGTCCTCGTTAAATTCTCCACGAAATTTTGTGGGGATCGAGTTCTCCACAAGAAATTTTCCTCCATTTCTTTTTTATTTTTTAAATATATTTTCCTGATTTTGTTTTTATTTAATGGCTTAATTTCTAGAGATAAAACATCATTCACAAGGTCTAATTCTCTTAAATATATATATTCGGTGGGTGGGTAGGGAAGAATATATGATATTTTTAGTATATGTATATATAAAGTATAATTATTTTAGTGTGTGTATATATATATTAAAAAATGACGCGAGGGGAGGGGGGGACGGGTAACGTATTCCCTTCGTTGTAAGTCTTTCCCCCATTTTTGCCCCACGAGGAATCTAAACAGAGATTTCCCACCCCATTTAGGAGGGTCCTTACGAGAACCCAGCCCAACCAGTAAAATGGACATCCCTACTAGCTACCTACTTACTAAAAACTTGATCATAATTTTTAAAAACTTGTTCTTAGAATTTATTCTATAAAAAAAACTTTTTAAGATTTTTTTTTTCTTACTAGGAAGCCAACAAGATAGCAAGCTATATAAGGCTATAAGTGTGTTGTTTGTTATTGTTAGAGCACATGTGATCATTAATAATCCATCCAAAAAGATGTCCCCTCTTTGAAAGCTCAACTTCAAGCCATATCCATCACTCACTATATATTATTATGTATGATAAAGAAATAATTCTACCATCTTTTTTTACCCACATCAACTAGATTTGCCCCTAATGAAGTAAAAAAAAGTTACCATATGGATCACACGTGCCATTCTATTTTGTTTATTTTCTCATGCGGTTTGTTTATTCTGTTGAACTAAATTAGCATACGTTTGTTTTATAAGAATGTCACGTCATTATAATCTAAAGTTTAATGACAGTGTTGAAACATTTTGAAGTTTATGAACTAGATAGATATAATCATTAATATTATGAACTAAATTTGTGACTTAAACGTGCATAAGAAAATTTTATTTAAGATAAAAAAAAAAAGAAGAAAACTGTGTTTTGTTTTCTACTATCCTACCAAACATTTTAAAAATATTTCTAATGAGTAGTTTGGTTCTACAATCATATAAAGCAACGAGTTATCTTTACGAGATTTCTATTAAGAATTACAAGACCCGTTGAAACATTAAAAAACTCTCTCAAATTATCGAATTAGGTCATCATAATATAAAATTTTCTCTAATAACCGTTGGATGCAAATTCGAAAATCTGCTTCTAATTAATAATTGTTTGATGCAAATTTGAGAGACTCTCTCATTGTTTTTAACCAAAGGACAACTATCGAACATGCATTAAATATTTCTTTTTGTGACGATATCTACTACAAAAACCTTGAAATTTTGGCTTATAACATTTAGCTTTCTTCACTTATGCAATATTGGTCATTTTCTTTAAAGACGATTTAGAAATCGACAAAAATTTGTTGCTCAAATTATTCATCTTAAATTTAAATCTATATTGGGTACAGAATTTTCATCGACATGTCGAAATTTTCGTACGTCCATGAATTCGAGGGGTGAATCGACATTTCTATAATATAGCCAAAAAAAAAGACAAAATATAAAAATATGCATCAACAAAATATCGGCAATAATATCACCATAATATCAATATTAATAATTTTTATTTAAATATTATTTGCTAATTTTAATATTTGTTATCAACTTTTTATTTTTATAAAATTTCAGAAATATCATAGATAACAACATTTCCATAAAATTACTTAAAACGTTGCTATCAATAATATTTATTGAAAATATATTATTTATGTAATTTTATAAATGAGCATTTAATGGCATGACAACAGAAGATAACTGAATTATTTGTGGGTGCCTCAATTATAAATGTAAATTTATTAAAAACTTCAATATCAAACCTTTTTGTTTCTTTTTGTTAATTTTAGAAATGACAAAATTTTTATATCATATAGATCTTTATATATAGATAGCAATAATTAATTTTCAGATTTATAGTAGTAAAACTTGCTACATATAGTTTTTATTTTCAGAATTATTGAATTATTATTTTCAATGATTATTAAATAAGACATGATTTTTTTAATGTATTAAATAAGACATGATAATTGTTGAGATATGACTAATGTACATCCTAAATGATAACATGTAAGATTCTTTAATTATAATTTGCTTATTTTAGTAGTGAATTAAAAAGAAAACATGATATCATAATTAATTGCTCTGGTTTAATGTTTTATTGCTATTGAAATCTTATTAAGCAATTTTCTAATATTATTTAGTATTATATTTCAAGAAAAGAATTAAAAGAGTCGTTTTTTTAGTAAAAAATAGAGTAAGATGGGAAAGATTTTAACATATATGATATCCAGGGAACGAGTGTCTTTACCGTTGAGTTATGTTTATAATTGAATTAAAATTATATATATTTTTGGATTGAACTTACGACCTCTTGGTTTGAAATATATGTCAATTATCGTTGAGCTATACTTTCTTTCATACTCAGTGGTTAAGAAATTGGTAATTTCCTCTTAGATTCTATCCACAAAAAAAAAATTATTATAATCTTGTACGAGATGGTATTAATATAAAATATCTCTATCCTCATAACTCAGTGATTAAGAAATCAGTAATTATCAGAAGTCGAATATATATTCAAGTACCTTCCACACCAATCCCATAATAAAATGTGTTTTCTATTGATTTCCCTTGTTCATAAGGGTAAAAAGAAGATAAATGTGTGCTATTTTCTAACGTTTTAAACTCGGAAATCGTGATTCAAGCTTGGTATAGTATCAAAAACCTTTCATTTTAAGTTATCTTGGGTTATACATGCACATAGGACGTTTTTACATCATTTAGAGTTGATTTCTAACGAAAATTACACTTTTGTGAAGAAAAATATCGAGCTAGGCGCCTGGCGCCTTCCCCAATCCCGAGATTGTCCCTAATGTAAAACACACGTTTTGGTGTGATTTGAAGCCTTCCAAAGCTCTGCCACGTGTCTTCCGTACATTCAAGGTTGCCAATTCAACAACTATCCAACCGAAATGTGTTTGAAATGGATGGCTCTCCACAAAGCTCACAACTTCCTAACCACCTTGAAGTCTCTATAAATTCAGCAACTCATTCTCTTCATTTATCATCCCGAAGTGATCATTTCAGCTTTAGTCATTTACTTCTCAGCTTATTTACGTTTTCTCTTTTAGTTTTTGAGTTTTTATTGTTTTAAACATTGCTTATTTCAAGTTCACTATTTATTTCCAGCTTGTTATTCTAGAATTGTAAGGTTGATTTTATTTAATTAAAATTCCAACAAGTTCTTGATATTCATTTCTTTCTCTATCTCTCATTTCGAAGTTGTAATCACACAACCTTGTGGAATTGACTGAGTATTGCTCCCCAATCTTGAAAGAGAACGGGTTAGGGTCATTCGGGTTACAACTCCATAATTTCCTTCCAGCTTGTTTTAATTCTACTCATCCTTTAATTATGTCGTCTACTTCCATGAACATTAAATTCTGTTTTTCCTTTATCATCATGAGCTAAATTTATTTTCCCCAAGCCCGGTTATGGATAGTTAGTTAAAGTTTTTTAAAATCCAACGAGGCAAAAGGTTTTTTTCTCCTATTTTATCACTTAAAGTTGTTTCCATAAGTTGAAACTTGATTTGGCCAATTAATGTTTTAACCAAGCATCAATATTGAAAGGGTTGATACGTTTTCACAACTTTACTGATTTAACTTTAGAGAGGAATACTTTAGACATAAAGATTTCGCTCGGGTAGCCTAGACATAGGACCTCGACCTAAGGTTACGGTTGGTTTTTACTAAATTAAGTTCTTTTTTCTAATAGACATATTAGGAATGGACTTAAACCTTCAAAATCACTTAGACATAAGAAGATGGCGAAGTAAAATCGAAAAAAATTTATGAGAGGCGCCTGACACCTAGTTGGAAAAAGTTTGTGTATTTTTAGCTAATTTGAAGTAACTGGGCTGTGTTTATTGCATTGAGTTTTTAAATATCAAAACCAACATTATCCTTATTGTTTGTCACCCCAAATTTAATTACAAAGTCACCGATCATTAACATTTCCTATAAAAAGATTTCATTTGTCCCTGAGGATCGATACTCGGAATACTCGTTCCGTTTTTACTACTTGTGACGGGTGTACACTTGCACTCTCATTTATTTTGAATCCAAAATGCCCAAACATCTATACATAAACTTTCATAAAGGACTGAACGAAGTCGTAATGGCAAAACAAACTTTATTTTAATTCAAGGAAGGAAGTGATCCTTCAAAACAAAGATCTTTAAGTTATTATTAATACTTTAACCATTTAAACTATTAAGTTATCAATAAATGACAACCCAGTTATAAAATATAAGCTCGACTTCTTTAACTTGAAAGGTACTTAAAACTTAACCTGAGTAAAACTCGACTAGTCATGTTGATGATTGGCTACTATGGAATGTACTTACTTTCGGTAAGTAAGTACATCTATGATGCTTTGTGGTATCATGTATGAGGTCTTGTATTTAAACTTTAAGTAAATTTATATACCAAAAACTCTTAATATCTCCCGAGTTTAGACTTTGGAACGGACACAGGTATCTTGTTCTTAGGGTCAAAAGTTAAAAGAGCTATCAATAGGTTATAAAAAAATAATTATTTATAAGATGTTTCATAAATTAGCGATTTATTATCACAAAATTAAACGTCTAATGATCTTATTAGACACACCCTTGAAAGTTGAGAGTTGTATTAGACTTTTTCTAAATTTCAAGTATTTTTTTTTTTCAAATTCATCCATCAATGACTTATAATTGACTATCAACACATATAAATGAAATATATATATATATATGATTAATACATCAATTAATAATCTACTAGTTATGCCATATTGACCAATTGGGTTTGGTACATTAAAAATTAGTAATAAGACCAAAATTTTTATTAATTGTTTATGTTGGGTGTGTTGCCCTAAACTCGTAGTTTGTATTTTGTAAAAACAAATGTATATTCAATAAAGTTTTATTCAATAAATTTGTTGTTGAATTCATAGCATTGTATTGTCCAAAATCCAATAAACTAAACATCTGAGGCTATTTTAGTGTAACCGGGACATTATATGTACTGGGTATATATTTGATATACCCCTGTTATACGAGATATATATTTGATATACTGAGTATATATTTGATATACCCTGATATACAAGTGGATAATGTCCCGTGAATAACCTAAAGAGTCTATAGTATATGGATAAGGCTGGGTACCTTATCCTGGCAACACTATGGATACGGCCCACTCTGTAAAGGTTACAGACGACTCGATCCAGGTCGTTCGTGTGGAGACATGCGAGTGGGGGTATCGGCCCACTCTGTAAAGGTTACAGACGACTCGATCCAGGTCGTTCGTGTGGAGACATGCGAGTGGGGGTATCTTATACAATGAGTTTGTATAAGACCGGACCACGAAATGGCCAATCTTTAGATGTAACACCGTTAACTAATAGATTACTGTTTCTTAGGATGACCAGACAACTCATTCTCAATCCTGAGTGAGTTATGGACTCCTGCCCGTGAGGGCTCGTCCTTTGATCTGTTTCTTAGTTGCCGACTCAATATTCCTACCATTTTGGAGACGAGACCGAGTGGGGAACTGAGAACATAACTTCACAAGATGGAATTCACTCCTCTCCGACTTTAGGGGAGTAGATGAGTGTTCTCTTAAATGCTGACTCTGGGACTTAAACAAGGGGTCCCACCCTCTCATTGGCTCGAGAGGGACTTTCGGTTATTGGTCGGACCATAATCGGGTTGTTCATTAGAGGAACAGTGGTATTTAAGGGGTAAGATATAACTCAGGGGTAAAACGGTAATTTGACCCAACTTGAGTTACGAGCACTCGTGAAGGATTGACTCGTCATTTATGGTCGTATATCCATGGACACGAAAACATTCTGCAGTGAGAAGAGTGCAACTGCGGGTCTTTAGTGAAGTGACCCGTAGTTAACGAATGTTGATTAACCCGGTCAATGAGTTTGACCAATTAATCTCGTATCGTTGGAGCTTCGGATCTGTAGGTCCATTAGGTCCCCTTGCTAGCTCATAACGGGTAAAACGAGGATCAAGTTTTTGGAAGAATTTGAACTGTTCAAATTTCTTAAGGGATTATATGTATATTGATACATTATAATATATAGTTAATTATAAATTAAAACTATATATTATGAGAGAAATTATTTGGATGAGATTCAAATAAAATTAATATGAATAAGATTCATATTAAAACTATAGGTTAAAAATAATGTGTATAAGATATACATTAAAACTATAGGTTATACGAGAGAAATGTTATAGAATATGATTCTATTTATGTGATAAATATTTAAGTGTTAATTATTTGATATATATATATATATATATATTATAAATATATATTATTAATATTAATATTTATATTAATATTAAACTCCTACAAAATTGCAGGGGAGTGGGAAGTTGGTATGACGTGGGCAGCTTCTTTTTTCTTTGTTAAACGGGTTGCAGAAAGGTTCTGCAATTTTTTTTACAGAACAGAAAAAGAAAACACTCCCATCTCTCTCAAGATCTCTCTCAACACTCCCTCTCATTCCAAAGAAACGCTCCCACAAGCGTGTTCTCGAAACCCAAGAGGATAGTAAGGAAGGTCGTTTGGTGGTGTTCATTGGGAAATCATTGAAGAAACGTTCTTCAAAGGTATCTTTTCCTCTGTATTTTCTTCTTGCACGTTGTGATTTTGTTTCCCAAATTTCACGAACAACGGTTCGCTTCCGCTCCGGGATTCACATCCTTCAGTTTATTTATTATTTTGAGGAAGATTAATTGTTTCTTTATCTTGATTTCCATGCATGATTTGAATTTTTTTTTAAAAAAAAAGCTAAATAGTTTCACATCTCAAAAGTTTGATACTTGAAAATTTTAAAATTTAGAGAAAAAAACTTGTTGAACCTGTTGTTTTTGAAATTAAGTTTATAAATATTATTTATTTTATGTATTTCTTTATTTTGTTATCTAATATTTAAAAATATTTTCTATAAAAAAATATATTTAAAATTTAGTTAAGAATTCAAATGTGTATTTAAAAAAATGTTTAAATATTATTTTGATTCTTATACTTTTTGGAGGTCGTGTACAACACATTCATTTTCGTGTCTGTATTTTTAAAAAAAATATCATTTTATTTTTGAGAATGAAACTTATAAATATTATTTTCTCTTATGTTTTTTTTTGTTATTTACTTTTTAAAACATTTTTCAGATTTTGGAAACTAAAAAAAATGTTTTTAATTTTTTTTATAAGAATTAAAATCTGCATTTAAAAAAATAGTGAAAAACATACTAAAAAAAATTGGGGTGAAACCAAGCCTATAATCTTTCAAAATAGAAAACTTTGAGAAAAGTTGTTATTAAACGGACCTAAATAAACACAATCATCAAAATTTATAAATTAATTTTTAATTCATTTATAAAGGTTAGACACATAATCAACTCATTTCTTATTTTTTTTTTCTAGTTTTTAAGAAACATCTTTGGATAACTATACACGTTTCTTGTTCATTTTTAATAAATGTTTTAAAAATTGTGTAAGAACTTTAAGAACGACAAAATCAAATTTCTTATTTCTTATCTCGTTTCCACCTCTCTCCAAAACATAAATAAAAATGTTATTTTATATGTTTGGTATATAAAATACATAAAAAATAAATATAAGATACATTTAAATATTTAATTTAAAAATTAATTTTCAAATAAAACTTTACATTGTTTATTTAAATTTTTAAAAATCGAGACACCAGAAATAATTATTAAACATGTTAGACTTCTTTTTCTTTATTCAATAAAACAACAATAAATAAGAAATAATTATAAAATAAAACTCTATTTCTATTTATTAAGAGACGAAACAAAAGTAACAAAAATATTACCGAATCGGCCCTTTACCATTTCACTGGTGACATTAACAAGCCGCCCAAATAAAGGGCAAACATGGGATTTTTGCTCTTATATTCTATCCTTCCCCAAAAATAAAATTAAAAAAAATCTGAAAAAAGTCAAAAGTTTGACTATTGAATTTGTAACCAATCAGAAAGAAGGAACAAGAAGAATAGGGTGAACCTGCAGACAGGGTATAAAAGCCGTTCTCTAGATTATTCCTCTCTATATTGTGGTCCCACTAATGACTTCAACAAAAGTCAAAAGGGCACATAAACACCACAATTTTTATTTTTTATTTTTCACTTTTTTTTTTCATACTTGTAAATTTTCACTACTACAGAAGATTAAATTTTCAGGGCAGTTTTGGTAGGGCATCTGAATCAAATGAATTTAATGAATATCTAGATTGTTTTCGAAAATTATTTTGAGATTCTGTAATCTAAATAGTGAAAATTCTAAATAATGGTATGTTTTTAGTGTTTTCAAAATTTGAATTCAAAAACTTAAAAATGTAAATTATATTTAAAAAGATAAAAACTTTGACAAAAATACATTATTTCATCTTATAAATTTATTTCATTCTTGTTAAAATTAAAACAGGTAAAATATAATATATTATAAATTATATAATATTGTAAAATACTAATTATAACCAAATTTATAACATTTATGTTAATAAATAAATTAATAATATTTTAGATTAAACTAAATATTTAGTTGGTGACCAACGACTCATTAATATATTACAAAACATCTCCAAACATATATCTGAAAATAAAAAATACAATATATTTTCGTTGAATCATTTTTCAAATTTCTGTTTTCAGATACATCCTTATTTTTTTTAATGGTCCGTCTACTTTTAAATATTTCAACTTTTTTCGATCCGTATTTAACTTATTAATTCTTCGGTGGTCCTAAGTCCCTGTAATTATTAAATAAGGTGGAAACATATTGATTTGACTCAATTTTTGATTTTTTTGATTTTTTGACAAAGTTAATGTTGAACCATCAATCTATACATCGATTTAGATTTTGATTCAACAGAGTAAACCGACCCCAATGATCAAAATGGAGTAAATAAAAAAAATTTAATTTTGAAATCTTATGGTTAACTAGTTCTTTTTAATTGTTGATAACATCAATATTATTATGTACCAGAGGTACACATCATAATTTTATCATACTTTTTAAGATTCAGAGACTATATCGATAGGTTAAAATTAAAAGACGAAATCTATACAAACTCATAAGTATAAGAGAGAAACATGCACATGAGTTCTAAAATTATGATGTAAACTAAAATTTGTAACAGTGCTACAGAGAGTATAGTACTACAAATTTTGTGGGTTTTTTTAGGTCAAAATATTGTGGTAGTTTATCCCGGGGTAATTATGAATCTAAACCATATTATTAAATTTTAATCGACATGTTGATATTTCTATATGTTTATAAGTTCCACATTGACATGAGAGGTGAATCAATATTTTCTTAATATCTTTAAAAAATCGACAAAATTTAAAAATATCAACAAAATGTCACTAATATGAACATTATAATATTAATACTAGTACTTTTAACTTATTTAAAATTTGTGAAAGATTTATTTCTTGATTTAAATAGTTTTTATGAATTTTTTATGTTGACAATTCTTTAGAAATACCTACCAATATCGATCTTCTATCGATATTTTTATAAAATTGAGATTTTGACATTTCCATCCCTACTGAAAATATAAACTTAGAGTTGAAATGAAAGAATGACATTTATAGTGATGCATTTTACAATAATTAAGGAGGCAAAATTATCAAAGAGGAATTTGGCTTCTATGTGATGATTTTAAGGTTGAACCCACTATTTTCAATGTAATCTTTATATATATATATAATTGAGTGGTTTTCATCCTTATTGCCAAATACCACATTTCTTGTATAATTTTTTAATAATAATTCTTGTGGCAATGTCCTATTCCCAAATGAATTATTTTTATTTCATTTGCATTTGTCCCCAAATTGTCCCCTCTCTCTCCTCCCAAAAGGATATTTTTATCTCTCTCAGAGAAAATGATATTACAAGTGGAGGGCACTAAGTTTTAGAAATTTTTTTTTCAAATAAAAGTTTTAGAATTTTTACGTAAGAGAACTACTTTAAAGTATTCTTTTTGGAAAGTAGTCTAGGCCAATTAAAGGCCATATGCATGCATTTACATGTATATATTAAAAAAAAAACTTACATTTTTTTAAGTGATTAAGTTTTGGATTATTTTTAGGCTTTTAGCTAAACAAAATTATCAATTAAATCATTAATTATCCTTTTGAGTTTTCTTTTCTTTCTTTTACTAAAGCAAGTATGAAAATTTCGACCTCTGACCTCAAGGAAGGAAGTAGACGTCAATTACAGTTAAATTATACCCATTTTAGCATTTTGAATTTTCTTATGTATTATGTATAGACATTGTTGATTGGTAAGAAGAAAATGTATCAGAAAGGAAATAAATTTTGTGAAAATGGTTGTGTTTTTTTTTTTTCTTTTAGGTGCATATTTCATTGTGTTTTTTAGGCAATTCTTGGTAAAGAAATCAATTTAAATAAATCCAAAAGAGTAATAGGATCAATAACTAAAATAACAATTAAAGGCCAAAATGTATAACACTTTTTCAATGTTTTCTTGTGGTATTTAATATTATTGGTTAGAAAAACTATATCGATAAAATCTCAATTGTCTTTAGTTTAACTAGTTAAGGCACTTTATCAAGAGTTCAAATTTCTATATCCTTATATTGTTGTATTAAAAAGTTTTTTCTTTTTAATTCAACCACACAAACCTTCAAAGAAAAGGATAAAAAAACTTATATTTATATTTTTGACATCAACTTCCAAGAAAATGGAAAAAAAAATATATCTACCTCCCAATTTAAGAATATAGAATACTCAAGTGCTTCCTGTAGTGTCCATTTTTGTTGTACATATGAATGCTTCTTTCATTCACTATCTGCCACATCAACATCATATTAAAAGGGACGTGGAATCCATCAACACTAAAAAATAATTTTTTTAAATGCAAAGCCATAATATGAATAAAGAGAGTATGATACACTTGAGTTCTGAAAGATCGGTAAACATTTAAGTATTATTCTATCCAAATTATCTAGATTTGTGTAGGTGTAGCATATAGGAATGATAGCATGGAAAAAGGTATGCACTCATAGGTGAGAGTTTAGCAATCACAAAACTTCTCCCTTCTTCCTCTTTATATATCAACCTTCCCCAAATTCAGCCTGTCCCGAGCTTTCTCTTCTTCTCTCATTCTTTGATCAGTTTGAGCTATGGCCGCCGCATGTGCCATGCTCGTGCTTGCTCTCTCTCTCTCTCTTGCAGCCTC
>NW_019104630.1:542476-575902 GCF_001995035.1 Momordica charantia
CCTCGCAGTCCTCCTAGTTTAACAGCAGAGAGAAGACAATTGCTGTAGATTAAGAGATACTCATTTGTGTATTCTTTTTCTTTCTTTTTTCTTCTCTCTCTCTCCCGGATGATTCTTGAGAGCGCCATGAGTGATTTGTGGGATGTAACAGTTATTTGTTAGCATTTTGATGATTTTTTTTTAGCTGAATAAGACAGACTTGTTCCTTGTTGGTGGTTTCATGTCAATTTAGTGATATACATCTTGTAAATTACACTTAAAAAGAATCAGGTTAGATTAGCTCAATTGTTTAACACATCATGATAACCTTGTTTAAAGTTCAAAAGATCGAGCCTTCCACGTCTAGAATTCAAAAACAATAAGGGTAAGAGTATTTCTCTAATTTCAAAAAAATTATTTAACATGACTATTACGACATGACTAAATATCACATGGAAGAGAAATTCGATAATTAGTAGCCGTCGTAAATTAAAGCTACTTCAAATAATTTCTCCATATAAATAGGGAGTTGCAATAATGTGGCAATTGAAGGAAATAATGTGAACAAAAAGAAGAAACAAAATGTAGGACGATAAACTATTCATCATTCTCAACTATTAATGGTACAGCTAATGAGTGATCAATAATCAATAAAGAATGCAGCTCTAGCACTTAATCTAGAGAATAATACTTAGTTACTCCAATTTATGTACTGATTACTAACAAAAATTTGACACCTTCATTTTTTTAAAAAACGAAAAAAAAGAAAGAAAATATCTACTTTTCTGTCTTTCTCTTTCCTACCTATCAAAATTTAACGGTGATTGGTAGCATCTAAGTATTTTTCTAATCTAAAAGGCCAAAAGTTGAAGAATTTTGAGAAAAGAATCCAAGAAAGAGGTTTAAAAACCATACATTTTTCCTTGAGGTTAGTTGGTAGGCTCTGAGGGCAGATGGAGAGAGCTGTGGGGAAGGAAAGAGAGTAATGAGATGTGATGGATGGGGGCTTTGTGTGGGAAAGTGGGGAAGAAAATGGGAGAGGAAAAGTCATCTGCCAGCTGTCGATGTAAGCAATGTGTGGAAGCCAAATTGCCTTTGGTTGTGGGAATTTTGTCCACTTGAATCTTCTTTTGAGAGGAAAAAAAAAAAACATATGATAGAGAAAGTATTCAACTTGGCTGACAATTCTACACTATAACATATATGAGAGGATTCAAATCTGTATTTTAAATCTATATCAAACCATTATTAGAGGCAAATAGATTTTAAACATCATCCTATCGTCCAACGGTTATTAGAAATAATGTGTTAATATGAGTTCAGTTCAACAGTAATTGACACTTAATTATGATCTAGAGGTCATGATTTCAAATTCCCACCTCTACTTTTTGTACTCAACAAAAATGAAATATTAGAAATAATGTGACTGTTAACTCTACGATATCATATATATGAGATATAATTTAAAACTGTATTTCAAATCTACGACGAACAATTACTAGGAAAATTTAAAACTATATTTCAAATCTACAACGAACAATTACTAGGGACAAATAGACTTTGTACATCATCCTATCATTCAACGGTTATTAAAAACAATGTGACTAATAACTCTACATTAACTGTATTTCAAAATTTATAACAAACAATTACTAAGAATAAATAGACTTTAAACATCATTCTATCATCCAACAATGGTTAAAAATAATGCGGCTAATAACTCTACGCTGCAAGATATATGAGAGAAATTTAATACTGTATTTCAAATCTATAATGAACTATTACTAGGAAAAAATAAACTTTTTACATCATCCTATCATCCAACAATTATTAAAAACAATGTGGCTAATAACTCTACACGGTCAAGTATACGAGAGATAATTTAAAACTGTATTTCAAATCTATAACGAACTATTACTAGGGACAAAGGGACAAATAGACTTTAAACATCATCCAAAAACAATGTGGCTAATAACTCTATCCTAACAGATATATGAGAGAAATTTAAAACTGTATTTCAAATCTATAACGAACTATTACTACGGACAAATAGACTTTAAACATCATCCAAAAACAATGTGGCTAATAACTCTATTCTATCGGATATATGAGAGAAATTTAAAACTGTATTTCAAATCTATAACGAACTATTACTAGAGACAAATAGACTTTGAACATCATCCTAAAACAATGTGAATGATAACTCTATTCTATCATATATATGAGAGAGAATTCAAAACTGTAGTTCAAATCTATATCAAACGATTACTAGGAACGAATAGACTTTGATCAACATCATCCTATCATCCAACTGTAATTAAAACAATGTGGCTAATAACTCCTCTACATTGTCAGATACATGAGAGAGAATTTAAAATTGTATTTCAAATCTATAAGAAAAGATTACTAGGAATAAATAGACTTCAAACATCATCCTATCATCCAAACCATTATTTTCATTTCACTCTCTCGAGAGTTTGTACCTTTGAACATTTTGTTCCTTTTCATATCTTCAATGAAAACTTATGTTAAAAAAAAATAATAGTAATGTGCTGATAACTCTATCATGTTAGATATATGAGAGAGAATTTAGAACTGTATTTCAAATATATATCAAACGATTATTAGGATAAATAGACTTTGAACACCACTCTATAATCCAACAGTTTTTTCTTTTTTTAAATATGTAAGAGTACAAGCTAGCGTAACAATGTTCCTAATAATTATTGGAACAAATAAAGATTGAATAAAAAAGATTGTTATGTCGTGGACATGCCCAACAATAATTAGTCTATATTGTCATTTACATGAGAGGGAATTTAAAACTGTATTTCAAATTTAGATTTTGAACATCATCCATATCATCCAAGGATTATAAAAGAGCAGCCTGTAATAATTTTTTAGGGGAGAGAAAATGGAAAACTAACTTAGTAGTGTGGCAGCATAAGCATTACAAGGAAAGTGTGGTAGTGGTGGGGCTAAAATTTGCAACAAAATGACTGAGTGGGAAAACGATGTTCACATGGAGCTTTTAAACAAACAAACACCAAAATCCAACATCAACTCATGAATAGAAAACATATATATATAAATATATATATGTATGTATATGTATATGTGTATGTAAAAGGGGAGGAGAGGAAGATGGGAGTTTTTACTTTTTACTTAGTGATTTTCTCTTTCTATATCAAAAAGGAAAAACGTTAATCTTTTCCTAATTCAAGAAAGATTATTGATTTTTCTAATGATATTTGGTAGTAGTTAAAGCTCCATTAAGATGTTTAGTAATAATTTCTTTATTCCGTTTTGTCCTTTTCTAGAGGACCTTTTGCAATACAAGTCAAATTTCACAAATAATATTTTCTTCTCTCTTTTTTGCAAGTTAACAGACAGGTTTTCTTTTTAAAAAAATAGCTACAAATTAAAACTATTTCTAAAGAGAAATAAAATACAAAACAAAGAAATTGTTGGTAAAATAACCTATATTTAAAAACAGAAATGTAAAAGAAATGGAAACTAGTTTCTTTTTAGTTTTTAAAAATTGGCTAGATTTCATAAAACATCTCTAAGGTATTGAATATGAAACAAAGAAAGTGTAGGTAAAGAAGCTTATTTTAAAAAATAATCCTAACAAAAAGTAAAAATAATTAACAAATAAATTTTAAAAATTGAGCCAACCTAAGCAAAATTAAATTGGTTTAAGACATATATCTTCCAACAGAAGGTTCGAATTCTCATCTCGTGTGAGAATGAACTCGGAAAAAAAAGAACATATATATAATATACGTGTGTGGCTCTAACAGCATTCAATATTGAAGGATTTTTCTTTTAAATTGGCAAACTAGATGACGCTGGTATCAGTGATTACAAAAAGAAAGAGACCAAACCTAACATTCAGTGAAAAATGTTCCACAATCCCAAGAATTCTTATCCTGAAAAGGCTGGCAGAAAAATTGCAGCATGAGCAGTAGAATCCAGAAATTGCACATAATGCATACAAATAAGATGAATACACCTCCACAAAATTCTACCAATATAATTAACAAAATATTAAAAAACACAAAATTTATCTTATCTATTAGCCTAAATTTGTAGATCTAATGATGAATTATTGTTATATTAGAATAAAAAACTTCGAATTCAAATTCTTACTGCTCTATTTCCATCCTATTTAATATAGTAATCTATTTGTTAACCAATATTATTATACAAATCCAGATGCATTTTTTTAGTTCTACCGTCCAAGGCAATATGAGCCTAGCTCAACTGACAAGGCATGTATGTCTGATCAAAAAATCATGTGTTCAAACCTCTATCCTCATCTATTGTTTATTGGGAAAAAAAGTTCTACAAGCCCAGACAATAGTCAATGCAATATCACATACTATTATATTTCTAAGGGAGAAATAAGCAAGTGAGGGGTAAAAGTGGATAAAACTTGGTTGGGTAAGTAACTAGCATTAAGATATTGACAATTATTTATTATGTTTTATCACTCGTCATTTATACATTCATCTTTCTTAATTGTCAATTTTTTAATGGTAGCCTACTGATAAACACGGTAAAAATTCAATGATAATTCTGAATATTAGCAATAAAACACTCATTATGATACCTTTCTGTAAAGCACCAGCCCATGATGAAAGAGGATTAGATACTGAGAACCAGAGACCAAAGTGTCCAACTTAATATTTTTAAAAGATGGACGGAAAAAGGCATTGGATTCCATTCTTAAAAGAGCTCTAACAAATTAAGAATATCACCTCATCTTTTATCTACACCTTCCGCCTACCTTTAGAATGGCATATTGTAATGGAATTGTTAAATCCTTTTGCATCCCCTTCACCACTAAACAATCATTGAAACCTTTCTGTCACAACAGCCTAAAGAATGACCATCAGCTTCAAACTACAAATTCCAAATTTTACAAGCAAGTTTCTTACTTGGTACAATGCAATGTTACATCATGACCAAATTGGAAGATAATAGTGTGTTTGGTATAATTTTTTGATATCTTTATGTGTTTATTAAACACTTCTAAAATTTTATTTTGATATTTGGCTACATGTCAAAAAGGGCTTTTTCCATAATTCAAAAACAAAAAAGAGCACTTAACAAATTTTATTATTTTATTTTATTTTCTCTCAGAAAGTGCTTATTGCACATGGCTAACCTGTTTTCAAATCTAGTCAGACAATTCCATGTCAAACTAGCAATAGAGCAAGCTATATATCATTAATTGAGTCATAGTGAAGATGGGGAAAAAACAGTAAAGAGAACAGAAATCCCTTATCTACAACTGCTGCACGACAACCTTCCTGTGAATGCCATTATGTGGGGGCAATTTTTCCAGCCGTCTTCGTTGGATTCTTCCAGTACTCAAATGCCGAAGACTTGAAAGGTCCATCAAAGAAAAGTTCTTCATCCTCCGCTGAACTGTGAACCTGCCAACAGCACCAAAACTAGAATTCATAATTACTTCATTGTAACAGTATTGGATTTCTTTGAGGTAAAAGAAATAATGATAAATGAAGGGAGGAATTTAACTTTTCCTTTCTTCTATAGATCGTAAATATTCTAGTAAAACTATCATTTTCAAATTCAAAGCCACAACAATATTGATGGAACGATCCAAATGCGATGGATGGGCCTTCCCAACGTATTATGGCCTACCCATCAGATACAAAATTAAACCATTGCAGATTTCAGACAGCACAACAAAAAGAAGTGACATCGGGCCATCATAAAAATAACCAAGGCCACTAGTTCACGGGCTCTGGAGCTAACCTGCGCAAGTCATATCATATGATGGGACAAATAAACGGTCGACATAAAAATTATTATATGAAATGAATAAATGAAGATGAACAAACTGAAAACCTTGTTTTCTTATTTATGTTTGATACTTTTTGGCTTTGCCCTTCCAAACGAGAAGGGCACTTTCTATAGAATCAAATGGTAAAATACAAATTGTTAAGAACTCGATTGAGAAACAGGAAGTCGAAAAGTTTTGTTTATTGATCTGGGGAAGTCAGATCAGAGACCTCCTTAGTTTAATATGATTTAGTTGGTCGGCAATCTGTGTAATTCTAATCAGAGAACATAACTTCAGCATTGTCTGTGAATCATAAAACCATAGAAGACCTCTGACTGATTATTAAAAGAAGGTAAAAGTCCAATACTTCACTGAGCATCATAATTACTGGGTAGTGGGTACAAAGCAAAAAATTGGAAAAGTTTTCAGAAGATCAAATTTAATACCTAGGTTTGCCTGGGGCTGCAAGGTGTCGAGTTTTAAGAACAACATGAACTAGTCCAGTAAAAGAAAGATCGAGGATAGGGAAGAAGACATAAGAGTTTAAGTGATTCAACTTTTGTTGAACCACGTCCCACTGTGCAACCAGAACCAATTTCCTTCATCAAGGAATAGAAGTCAAGAATACAAGTTCTCAAACAGTCCTTTGTCCTCTCTCTCACTCATCAGAGATATACTTACATCAGTTTTCTAGCCACATACATAACCATACATACCATAAAAGTATCAAGTAAACAACATGATCGAATCTGAACAACTTGAAATATAAGAGAAATAGAAACTACAATAACTGCCAAGTAATTCGAAGTACTTGGACCTCCTCTTCGAGTATTTTTACTCAAGCCTAAATCATACTCACTAATTTCCTATCTTCATCTCTTCCCCTCACTCTATTTATAACCAAACTCCTAACCCGATTACTAATATATCATTAACATCCTAATAACTAATAGTATTCTTATTGCAACGCTTAAGAGTAAGTCATATGGGGATAACAAACTGATACAATGGGATGGTCAATTCTATTGCTCCCTAGTTCAGCATACCATCCAACAAGATGAAGATCACATACTTAAATTTGAGTAACTGACAATTCAAGTAAGTTTCTCAGAAGAAACAACTTTATCTATATTTGTTATCCTTTATAGAAGTCAGATTCATAGACCATAACCAATCCAGCAAGTAACAAACTCTGTTAATGAATATGAAACTTCATATTGAATATCCAAATTCAAGGTTTCTAAACTGTTTATGAACCTACACATGTAAATTTGTACTGTCACGCCTGCCTATTTACCATATTAATAATAGAACCACCAATCAAGATAGAGAATAAAATGAGTGCACTCTTCAAGTACCTTCTGGGAAACAAATAACGTCACTAACACATAGCATAAGACTTGTTTCAACACTAAAACATCTACTAAGTATTTTTTTTATAAGAAATCACTCTTTCATTGAAAACGTCTACTAAGTATATTCCGTAAGTTTCCTTGTCAACCTAATATAATAGAATCAAGTTGTGGTCCGATGAGATAGGCGAGGTGCACGAGCTGGCCTCGATTCTCATGGATATCCAAAAAGAGAAAAAAAAAATCATAAGAACATCTCATAAAAGGGTGACTTGACTTGCTAGCATGCTAGATAGGGAGGAAAACAATTTTAAAACAAAGTCATCCTGTCTAAGGTAGTGCGACTTAATCTCTTAGACCTTTAAAGCATGTTAAGTTACTAATTATTGTACTGCAGTTCCTGGACGAATAATGAAGGTTCCGATTCGTAAGTTCACCAAAGAGTCAGTACTGCACAAAGCAAGCTCAGAAACTCGCACATATAGATGGCAGAAATCATACGGTCTACAGTCCCAGTAATCACATTACCGTCACCATTTAGCATTAAAAATGAATTTCCGCTAGAACAACAGAAGATAAGGCAACCGAAGACCAAGGGGTGCTTGTATGTATCTTTCTTTTGTATCATCTAATGTTCGAAAATTTAAGTTCAAAAGATATCAAGTTTGAAGCCCTAAATTACACGATATGGAGAGCAAAATATCAAACTGGTACTTAGTCAAATAACATGGAGAGCAACACATTCACAATAAAGCTTCCTAATCCGATGCGCATACACTGTCATCTGAAAATTTCTTTCGACCATAGCTACATAGCGACAACATATTCAATTAATTCCCAATTCCAAAATTCATAAGTACTATGATACGACCGTGACTAATCTTTAATTTATAACTGGTAAACCCCTATTCCAACGTTCTCTATCTAATTTCAAGTCCATCAGCACTACTACTTCAGCGATTATCTATAAGCCACCATGAAAACTTCCCATCAATCCTCGTTTCTTCAATACAACAACTAACCACTTCCAATATCAAAACAACAAGCGCATATAATACGAGGACGACAAGGTCCATTAGACCAGATTCCAATTGATTTCAAGCACCGTGCTCGGCTCGCGTAATCGGTAATCCATTGCTATCCATAAGGAAAATTTACCACAGCAATAACTTCTCTGTAATATTCTGTTTCTTAACCATGTATCGTCTTTGATATCAAATGGTTGATGTCGATCTATGCGCATCTTTCACTCGAGTTATTTCAGTACCTGGATCGGAGAAGAGCCACAGAACGACAGCGCAGAAGACGACGACGACGGGGATGAAATGGATGTAGGCCTTCGCTAGCTTAAAGCGGCGGCGTTCTTTCTTGGCCGCGTGAGAGAACGGATTGTTCATCGGCAGGTAGAGCTCTGAGTCCAAGGCGGAACTCACGCTCGAAGATCTGAAGATTGCGGATTGCGACGACGACGACGATGACGAACTTGGTAACATCTTGTCGGAGACTCTGGAAGCGCTCAACGCTCTCTTCATCTTCTTCGTTTTTCGGTCGCCGGAGAAATTAAAGCGCGAGGGATGGCTCAAACCTCGTGGCGTACAACGAACCGATGAGCGATGGATTTTAGAAAATTTGACCAACGCCTCAAAATAATTTTTTTCCAATTTCGGCTTATGTTATTTATCTGTAATTTTAAAATTTTGTCATTGTTCATTAAATACAAAATTAACTCCCATGCAAAACATTTTTGTTGATGCTTTCCCAACGTGGACTCAGCTGATCTCATCGGTAATTAGTATAGTTTTATTAAAAAGTTGTGAGTTCGAATCTTCTACCACCAATTTGCTTCGCATCAAACAACTGGTATTATGCTTTCAGATTTCAGGAAAGCACCCGCGTGAACGGTGATGGACGAAGCGGAAACGAAAATGTCAACTTGAATAGCGTAAACATTGGTGAGATTATCTAGTCATACTTCATAATTGGAAAAACGAGCATCCTAGTTTCAGTTGTAGAATCTCGTACAAGTTATGTTGCGGTTGTATTAGCTATGTCGATCAAATTCGTTAAAGTTCAAGCAAACAAGAATATCAAATTTAATTACTTGAATGTATCGACATAATAATTTTTTTTATGTAAATATGTTTTATTAAATTGTAGAAATGATAATAATTTTCTAAAATAATATAAAAATTAACATAAGGTGTTAACAAAAATTTTGGATAATGTGATTTGAATTTTAGAAAGTTTTGTCTTCAAATGGGATATTTTTTTTCCTTCAAGTGTTAGGTATATTGCAATGATAAAAAACAATGCATTTCACGACTTGAAATCAAGGGACAAAGGGATCAAACAGAGTTGACTATGGAATGCAAAGAAGAAAGACAATAATGAAATAAAACATGAACATAAGAATCAAAACTATAAAAGAAAATCAACTTAGTTATGAAAATAACTTCCAATCATACTCCATTCAAGTTCAACATCTAAAATGAACACTATTTCACAAAGTGATAGCACGAGTATAAACATCACTCACGTGTTTACTTTAAAAAAAAAAAAATCAATCTAACAAATCTTGACTGAGATGGTATAAAATCGGGTCAAGATTCATGCAATATTGAAATTACATAATCCTCAGTGAAATTCATGCAATCTCACCTGAAAATGCATGAATCCCGAGCTAGTTTCATGTAATATCCGTGCAATTTCAATCGACCTTATTTTTTTTAGTATAACATGCAATTTCAACATACCTTGTTTTTTTAGTATAACATGTCAAACATATGTGTCTTGACCCATTGAGTTATGTTTAGATTGGCAACTGAAATTACTAGTTCTCGAGATTCATTTAATTTCAACAAACTCTCGATTGAAGTTCGTTGAAATTGCACGAATACCAATGTTCATTCAAGATTCATGCAATTTAAACTAATATTGTATTTATAGTTGAAATTGCACGCCTTAGCACTTAAAAGGTAGGTGTTATACTTGTTCCCATAAGTTAATTATCATTTATCCATATATAACATGTTTTGAGTTCAAAAGTTGAAAGGGGAAAAATTAAATCATCAATTATGAGATGATGCATATTCACTTATTTAATTGGTTCATTTTATGCTAGCTTTAACTCATTGTGTCTCTAAAAAAAAGGAAGAAAAAGAAACGGTAGATGTTTGCAATGATATATTTTTACCTACGACCTAAACATAACTCAAGGTTAAGACACTATAACTCTTACTAAAATTTCAATCATGTATGGTTGAACTAAAAAAAAAAGAACATCACACAAGTAAAGTGTGCACATGGCATTCCATACCCGTTTGACTCTCCTTTTTATAAGTTAGGCTAAAACTATATAAAAAAATATCATTGAATTCTGCCAGTTGTTTAAAAAATGCACCTAGCATCTAAAAATTTTAAATATCATCATTGACCCCTTCACAAAATGTTTCAAAAATATATCAATTAACGTCGCAGAATTTGAAACGACGTGATAGTTAATAGAAGTTAGGAGACAGGAACAATTAATTGAAATTTACAAATAAAAAAAAATGATCTCAATGACGGTAAAAATATTCATGCTTAAAAATAATAATGGATTCATAGTTGACCTCCTTAAAGGTTAAAATTTAATTTGTTGTAGTTTATTTGTTCCAAATAAATCTTTATTAATTAACACATCGTTCATACTCTGGCGTATCAATTTTTTGTTTAGTATATTAGTGGATATTTGTTCATAAAGTATTTTTGAAACAAATAATATTGAAACTTTTAAAAAATAGAAATATTTTCTAAACAAATAGCCAAATTTAAAGGTGCTTTTTATAATTTAACCGGTAAAATTATTATTAAGCCGACGTGTCAACGAAGTGACGAGGAAACTCTCCGTAGCGCGTCTGCAACAATATTATTACGAAACGACCCTTCTACTTCTATGAATGGCGGCCATGGCCAACTCTATTTATTTGACTATTTTACCCCTATATATTTTTTAATCCTATTGTTTTTCTCCATATATTAAATTCAAAGTTAATTTTAACTTTTAAATTTAAAATTTATTGAATTAAATATTAAAAACTAAATTAAAAATTTACTAGGATGGTCGTGGCCTTTATCTCCAAATGTTTGTCTATAAATACAAACATTGCGTTGTTTGTATTTATTGTTTTTCATTTTTAATCTACATTTTTACAAATTTTGAAAATAATAAAAGCTTCTTCTTGTTCTTAGAAAATTTTGAAAGGCAAACCATACGAATTATTGAAAGAAATTGGGTGACGATATAAAGTTGTTTTCTCGATGACAAGACATAATATGTTTGAAGATAATACAAATCTATCTTTATTTGCTATTGTAAAGTTATTTGTTTGTAATTATGAGAATTTACTTTTCCACCTTTATTTTGAATGCATTGGTTATGATAAGATTCGTTAGAGAAAAGAGATCCTATTTTGTCGGCCACATCTTATCTTTACTTTTAAAAAAAAGTAGATTCCAAAGACATAAGAATCAGACATAAATCATGTTCTGTCAGCCTCAATCTTATCCCTTTACGCTCTCATGTATTTAATTTTTGTCTTCGCTATATATCAAATTTAACCTTTAACGTTTAAATTTAAAACTTATTAAATTAAATATTTAAAAACTAAATTAAAAATTTACTAGTCAAGAGGGGATGGGTCATCATCTTTATTTCCAAATTTTTGTCTATACATACAAGCATTTGGCGCTGTTTATAGTTATTATTTTTCATTTTTAATAAATGTGCATACAATTTTTTAAAATAATAAAGGCTTGTTTTTTTTTTATTCTTTCTGTTTATGATTTAATGTTTTCAAAATTTCAAACATATTAATAAAAACATTATGCTGTCATTTTTAGTTATAAAATGTATAATATATATCGAAAATTTAAATATAACATACAAGGATTTTTAATGTTTTACATAAGAAACAATAAATTCCATATAAAATTTTGTTTTTAATTTAATATTTGATACAAAATGATGATCAGATATATATTTATTTTTTTAGAATAAAATAATAGACAACCACAAATACATAAAAACTAGCCGTAAAATAAAATAAATAAATAATCGAACTGAAACAATTAAATTTATAAATCGAACTAAAAAACCAATATTTGAAAGTGGAAAAAGAAATATAACATTTAAAAATTTAGAGGAAAAAATGAGACATTAATTTTTTTTCTTTAACATGGAGTCGATATTGAACCTTCTAATCCACTAAATTATTTTCAAATCATCAATTTAATTGTTAGTTTGAGTATAGTCAAAATATGAATAGTTTTTCTTATAGGTCGTTGGATATCTATTTATTTATTTGAATACTCTAAAAAATAAGTTAATTAATATTTTGAAATGTCTAATATCGTAAATTAACAAACAACACGTGGCAACATTCAAAAGGCAGTGCTACGTCATTACGGAACCTCCATTTTTCAAATTTATTGCTCAGCAAAATTTGTAGGTTCTTCAGAATCGCGAATACAAATCATTCTTTGCCTTGTTTTCCTTCTAATTCTATTCAATTCAAATCCGTTCTTCTCCGGCCAAATTCTTCGCATTCCGATCGAAACTCGCCGGGAAATTTTACGTCTCTCCAGTACCGTGTGGAATTCTTCGTGATTCCATCGATCTCGACCGCTCGAAGCCATGACGCCTGAATAGTAAGCTCGAATTCGTTTCCTCTGATCAAATTGCTCGTTTGGAATTCTTAGATTTCAATTTTGTTTTTCGAAACTTGCGCGTTTCTGTATGGAAGTATCTTAGATCTGGTAGGTGGTGTAGAGAAGGTTGTGAGTTTTCTGTCTTTTTAATTTCACCTTCTTCTTAATTTAATTGTTCACAGTCCAGTAAGCCTGAGTATCGATGATCCGTGGGGCTCTTGGTTGATTTTTCGGTTTGGATCTGTAATCAGATCCACGCGATTCGATCAATTTCGGTCATGGGTGCATGATAGCGTCTGTTATTGTTTAACAGCGTTTGGTGATAATCAACGAGTTATCGATCCTTATGTTCAAGCAATTCTCATCGTTGAAAAATTTTTCATTAAAAAAAAAGCTTAGACTTCTTTCGAGTTTCGAGTGAGATTCCATAGATTTTGGAATTGTTAGGTTAGGTGTATTGTTTTGTAGATTTTGCTGAAAACGATACAAGTCAACGTTTCGTTATGTTGTATATCTCTTTTACATTCTATAACTAGTGACCACTTTATTTAGTTGGTACGGAATGAAGTCTTGCAGTTTACTCTCTTTGGCATCATTAGGTCCTTGACGATGGGAAAGTAGCGCATAATTCATTTGAACGTGGAAGATATTGTAACATATTGATCTGCTTGGCTGAGTTTCCAAAAGACAGTAATAGATTATCGAGGATGATTGCTTGCAGTGTTCACGTAGTGTTTCATGTTCAATTTGATGAAGAAATGGTGTATTTAAATATCTAATGGGCATTACTATCGTCCTTCTTGTTTCAAATTTTCAATCTATATAGTCGCTTATGATATATCCAACTATCCCTAATTATCTATCATTGCACTTCATATTTATCTCTAAACAATAATTTTACTTCTGTGCAGTGATTATTTGTTTAAGCTCTTGCTTATCGGAGATTCTGGTGTTGGCAAATCATGTCTCCTTTTGAGGTTTGCAGTAAGTGCTCAGCGATATTACTACTGTTTTGTTTATAATTCACAAATTTTTTGGTTCTGAGTTATGCTTTCAATTCACAACTAATATGTTAGGATCCTAAATACACAAGATAACTATATTGTAATATCAAATGACGTTACAATATCAAGAGCCTTTCGATAGAGCTATCTCTCTCCCAAAGAACCATGCTAAGTTCTTCGCCCTAAACTATTTCCCGAAAGATGCCTTCCCTCTCTCCCTACTACTTCAATTTATAATAAACTTACCCCTAACTAATTACCTCTAACTACAATATTAATACTATTCCCATACTATCTTTATTTTGACTCTCACATAATAACCCCATATTGATTCAGTTTTCCAACTTCTATCACATGTCGTGTGGTTTTGGTGTGAGATATATTGTTGCAGACTTGTAGTTGACTAAGAATAACCATCTTGTGTGCGTTGTAGTGTTCTGTATGCAGTTTTACTTCAGGAGTGGTGGCTAGTTTAGATGGTCGTGGTATCAGACTTGTTTAATAGTGAACTTAGGATTTTTTTGGATCAATTTTGTTCGCAGTCTTGATTCTACCAATTTGGTCAGTTGGATTGTTGGAGTCATACATTGTGTTTCTTTTTTCTTTGGACTCTGTTACGAAAAGGCACTTGTATGTTACCCTTAGTAGTTGTTCTTTAGGCACTGATATTTTTTGTATCTCAAGTGCTGTATTTGGACTAATGGAGTGGAGTTATTGCAGTGTTTATGTTTAATTTTAACTATTTTTTTGTTTCTATTTTCTTGCTGACCAGGACGATTCATATTTGGATAGCTACATTAGCACCATTGGGGTTGACTTTGTAAGTTTTGATTTTATTCTCTTCTGATATTGTTATTGATTGCTTTGAAGAAATTAATTGTTCTAATATATGTTGTGTTTCCATTCTTTTAGAAAATCCGCACAGTGGAACTCGATGGGAAGACTATTAAGCTCCAAATAGTAAGTTTAATATCTCATAGTTTTCTTCTTATGTACATATCATTTTTGTCCAAATTCTGGCGTTGACTATACAAAATAAACATTTGAGTGTAGAATAGAATAAGAGGTCTTAATCACATGCCTTCCAATAAAGGTGGCTGATGTGCAGCGTTGACTTGACGTCTAACGAAATAAAATTCCTTTCTAAGTTATTCTGGAGGTCGCGTGGGTTGTTTTCTTTTATTTTCATGGCTTCGAATGTGCTTTTAGTTGACATTACGTTAATGCACTTAAAATATTTTATAAATTTGTATGGAAGTAACTAACTGCCTTTGAGATACGGTGGTCCGGACTTGGAGTGCCCATGTGACCACCGTTGGTTCCAGTCAAGATTTTAAATGTTGATAATGATGGAAATGTTGAGGTCTCAATTTCATGGAAATGTCGATGTCAATAGATATTTCTTTAAAAGTTAGAGAAACTGAAAAATTGTAAAAAATATTTAATTGAACAAATAAACATTTTTCTATTTCTAAATAAGTTAAAAATGATTAATATTAATATTATGTATGTATTAGTGATATTTTGTTGATATTTTCATATTTTGTCGATTTTTGTTGTACTTTGATGAAAATGTCGATTTACCCTTCATATTGATGTTGAACCCATTACATGGACATGTCGATGAGAATGGTCGATGAGAATGTCGAAGTATCGACGGATATTTAATACCATGGTTCCAGTTTATAAATTAAGTTAACTAATTTGAACGGTATGGTCGAGACCATTATTTTTAGAACGGAACTAGTCACTGGCTACAGGTTTCTTTCCTACCGGACCGGAGGCAGCCGAGAATGTTATGTCAAAAGGACGTCTCTTTTTACCATCTATACATGCAGAGAGCAGACATAACACTGAAGCAGGATACTCACGATCAAATCCACACAAAATATTGTTGTCACAATTAGAGACACGACCGCAAACCTTCACTTGTTTTTGGTCATAAGAAAAGTCTCTTCTGTTTTGTTTTTTTTTTTTTTTTTTGCTCTCAAATGCATTTTACCCTCCAAATTATACATAACTGCTATTATATTGTTGTAAATAGGAGTTAAACAAACTTTTTCTTACAATGTGCAGTGGGATACTGCTGGTCAAGAACGTTTTAGAACAATAACCAGCAGCTACTACCGTGGTGCTCATGGCATTATTGTAAGAGTCACATAGTCCCTAAAACTCTCTCTCTCACTCTCTATATATATATGTTTATCGGGTTTAGTCGTGCGTGGTAAGTTACTCTGAATCTTGTAAACTCTTGGCAGGTTGTTTATGATGTTACAGATCAAGACAGTTTCAATAATGTTAAGCAATGGTTAAATGAAATTGATCGTTACGCAAGTGAAAACGTGAATAAGCTTCTTGTGGGTAATAAGTCCGACCTGACAGCAAACAAAGTCGTCTCCCACGAGACAGCAAAGGTATTATATTTCATTAGATTCATTCTTTACTTTTTGGCCCTGAAAAAGCTTAGAGAAGTGAGACTTTTATGTTCTCTTTTTTAGGCATTTGCGGATGAAATTGGAATCCCCTTTATGGAAACAAGTGCTAAAAGTGCCACGAACGTTGAACAGGCTTTCATGGCCATGGCTGCTGAAATCAAGAATAGGTGAGTTCACTTTTGACCTTATCAGGGAGGGCTTAAACCATCTAGGAGTAAGAAATACTTCGGGCGTTGGGTTCGATAGGTTTATGAGGGCATCTATGTTTAGGATGTGGATTTGTTCATCCCGAGCCATGAGTTTTCTAAATCCATGGATTACACACACTAAGGTGTATGGATTTCGCATACTTTCTCAAATCATAAGCTACAAAATCAAACACAAAGTACACAAACTTAACATTTTCGATCCTAAACTTATCCATATCGTGATTGTGAGTCTATCTGAAGCCATTTGTACTACTAGTTTAGGAAGCTTTTCCGTGTGTATGAATTGGCATGAACACCTCACTTTCGAAGCTGGTATGATCTGATTTGTAAAACACGATTATTTTCAGGATGGCGACTCAACCAATGAACAATGCGCGGCCGCCAACCGTGAAAATTCGAGGACAGCCAGTGAACCAAAAGTCTGGTTGCTGCTCGTCGTGAAGGAAAGGAAAAGTGTTTTGATTAGCAACACTGTACCTGTGTGTGGTCCATGGTTGGTCCTCCTTTGACATGTAAAACTCTTTGGATTAGCTTCTGTTCTAAAGCTTTCTTTTGTTTTCTTCATCTTCTCTTCTCTCCATTTACTTTACTTTGTTGGTCAGCACTTCGTTTACAAAATTCCCATTCTTTTCAATGTACTTGATTCTCATAAACAAAATTATCTGTACAAATTAGAAAAATATTATTGGTGAATAATAGCATTATTTGCCCTTTTTTTTTTCTAACCTTCTCACATTCCTTCATGCCTCTTGAATCTTGATGAAATTCATCCATATCTGAATAGTACCCCATTCGAAATTATTAATTTGAACTAGGACTATTCAGGTAAATACACAACCTTATATGAAAATATATCGTCTCAATAAAAAACTATTTGAATACTGAAAAAATCATCTCTATCTCGTTTTTATGATTGCTTAGCTGTTAGAGAATATACGTTTCTTAATTATCTCTTATTTTGCTCTAACAAATGCAATATTGCCTATAAGAATTTGAAATTCTGAAGGCATATTTAGCTTTTGTAGTATTACGTTAATTATTTTTTTACTATTTAATTAGATAACTAACTTTTAGAAACTAATTTGATGTATTGATTTATTTAAACTAAAAATAAGAGTCAAGTAGTCACGAGAATATGTTAAATACAAAAAATACCGTCAAAATGTCTTTCTTGTCAAAATACAAGAGTCAAATGATAGGGACTTAACAACTCACAACTTTAACTAATTAAGATATATTATCGAGTAAGAGATAATCACTATTAACTAAAATTAATTAACTGCTATTTTTTCAAATAAAAAAAATCAAGTAAGTATTTGGGAATTAAATATCATATGCATAATGTATTTGTTGGACTGGGCCTACCTCCTATTGGATAGGGATTGGAGAGGCGGAGGCTCCTGTCTATTTTTAAGTTCTGAAATTAAGATCGATAAAAGAGATAAATATAATATCATATCATATACACATTTCATTTTTGTTAAAATTTAAAATACGTAAAATATAATATATTATATAATTCTCCAAAATTTATTATATATATTAATATTTGTTTTTAAAAAAATTAATTAATATTATTTCAGATTTAACTAAATATTTAGTTGGTAAGTACTCGTTTACAGATATACTACAAGCACTTTGAACATATTTTTTTAATTGAGATTCAATTTCAAAATTCATTACCGAACACATATTTAAAAATACTGAATACAATTTTGTTTGATTGAATCCATCATTTTTTATTATTAGATCACCGATCAGTGTACACGGTTATTTTTTTATTTTAAAATTGTGTTGGGACGACTTATAAAAATAGTAGTATTATGCGCAACATTGAAAATATTATTCATGAATGACGTTATTTATTTTGGAAATCAATAATTAATGAAAAATACTCTAAAAGTTTTTTAAATTTATTTATCCATACATATTTTAACAAAAAATTTGAAATCAGTTAAAAAATGAGCCCTTGATTGATCCAAGCGATTGACCACTGACAAACCACCAGCCAAGAAAAATATCAAATTACAAAATTCACTCCAAACTTTAAATTTTTTAATTTTGTGCCTAATAAAATATTTTCCAATATTTGGTCTAAAATTCAATCAGATATCTAATAAGTAGAGATGACAAAAAAACCCGCGAGACTCGATCTCTGTAGATATTTTATCCGATCGAGTCGGGGAATCCCAGATTTGACCGAAGACGGGGCCAAACCGAGGATCCTAATCGGGATCCTTGACCTCGCCCCATTTAATATTTTTATATATATTAAATTAATATATATCAATTTTAATTAATATTTTTAAATTTGTTTAAAGTCCAAACCCAAGGGTCATTTAACCATTTTTTTTCTTTTACTTTTAACACCCATAAAAATAAAAAAAATGAAAAAAAATTATCGGAACCCGTCCCTTAGGAATCTCAACCCTGTCCCCGCCCCCAAAATTTCGGGAATGGGAGTGGAGATGGGAGAAAATTCCCCAACGAGGTGGGAATAGGGATGACTCCTCGATCCTACCTCGTCCCGTTGCCATCCCTAGACACAATTGAGGGATACTGTGCAAATCTTCGAGGACGGAAAGGAGAAATGACATAGAAGGCACGAGGGCAATCGAGATTTCAGTGGTATTATGTTTTAGCTTGAAAGTTTATTTGTTTGGGGTATAATTTTTTCATTTGTTAAAAATTGAAGATTTAAATTTTATAATTGAAACTATAAGAGTGTAATTACCATGACACCCCTGCTTCAACGTGGTTTTTACAATTTATAAAAAAAAACAATTTAAAATGGAATAATTGATTGTAATAAATAATTGATAAGGGCTCGTGTGTAGACGTGGAGCGAGAGGAAGACATTTTCGATTTGTGATCCCTAGTTTTTATCCGACATGAATTCCGATATGGGCTACGATCGTCCGTAAAACATGGTGTGTTGTCGGATTTAGAGACATTCCCTTGAATGCACTCCCAGATCGACTCAGACTATTTTAACAGGCTAATGGTAGAGAATGAGCAACTTGATTCGTGCCTTGATTTTCGACCCGAAAAGATTTGAACGAATTGTTATAATCTAAACGGATTTTAATCCAAATACCTTTTTACCATATTGATAGGTAAAAATCTACCCCAACAAGTGTGATGTTTCTAATAGGAGAGGGAGGCGTTTGTAATATAATGGAAGAATTCAAATAAAAATATTGACATGGAAACATAAAAGGGAAAAAAAAGTACCGTTGGTTTAAACACAGTAATGATTAGTGTGTGATATATAGGGGACAACATCTGGAAAGTGGAACAAACAATAAATAAGGAGATTTTTAAATAAAAATGTAATTATTTAATGTAATGGAAGAATTTATAATGGCGCGTGTGAGTGGACGTGGAGGGACGGGAGGAAGAGATTTTCCGTAATTTTTTTTTTAAAATTTTGAAAAGTACCGTTGTGAACTGTGATCTCTCTTTCTATTTATTCTTCTTCTTGGCCAACACTCCAATTACTTCCTTCCGAAGCCATTTCTGATCAAAGCTTCAAATTGGAGAGTTTTTTTTTCAGTTTCCGATCCACCACCACCAGGTACGTAGAGCTTCTTGTAATGGCAATTGCAGCATCTTCTGTTCTGTTCTTCAACGTCGCATGCACTGCGAAAATACACAATATCCCCTCTTCTGTTGCGTGCTTGTTTGCTTTCACTTCCATTCATTCTATTGCTCTATTATTGTAATGTAATGCTGTGGCTCAACGATTAATCTATCGAGATTCTGCAACTTTCTGTGGACAATCATCAGGGCTATAATGTCTGGTCTCCGCCGTCTGCGTTTTACGGAATGCGTCTCGGCCGAAGATTTCGATAACCAGAGTGCAGTCACCACGGCCGGCGATTAAGGTAAATCTCTTCCGATCCATGTTTTCGCTGGAATCATCGCAAAATTACTTTCTCCGTTTTCTAATTGCTTCGATTTCTGATTTCTGCTCGGGCGACGGCGATTATAAAGCTACTCCAAGTAAGTGTAGAAACGGAAATGTTTCGATCGCATAGTTTCCTTGGATTTTGTCTAGTTCTATTCATTTCTTCAACTTAAATTCGCTTTGAAATCCTGCATTAACATCTTTTTTACTTCGTATGTTTTTAGCAGATATGGTCCCTTAATCCTGTCCCGGATGGGGAAGCAGGCCTGAAATACACGTTGAAAAATGAAAATAATCATTCGGACGATATCACCGTGTCGTGCTTCAGAAGCTTTGATGGCTCACTGAAGGTATATATTCGGACGATGTTCACAGTCACTTGTTTCTTTTTGTTTGGCAACTTCCCTCCTACTTATTAACGATTTTCTCAGGTTTGGGATTTGCGCCAAATGTAAAAACCTCTCAAGGTGTATGATAGTCTCCCATTAACTATATCCAAACAAATAGTCCTGATGAGCAACTCTTTCTGGCTCGAACATCGGTTGAGAAAGAGAGCAAAACGGGTGGGAATATCCCAAAGTTGAACCAGGTACAGTTTCTTTTACTTTTTTCATCTCACATGATGCAAAACACATCAAATATGCATATTAAAAACCTTGTTATGAAGAAGCATGGAAGAGCTAGCAGGCTATGACTGAGCGTATCAATCTATTCTGGACATAAGATGTGGGAGATACAGACGCTTTTGGGAATTTTAAGCATATTATATGATGTCAGTTTGATGTTAATAGGGTGTTGTATTATTTATTTTAAAGTCTTCTACGGCATATGTAGCAGAGTTGGATTCTGTCCGTCTAAGAAGCATGGATAACAGAAATGACACGAGACAGACATGGAACAAAAACAAAAAACTCCTTCCAGATATATGGCAAAGTTAGATTTTGACAAATACCTTCTTCATTTAACAGCTGCCTGTAAGGTATGTTTCTGTGCTGCAACTTTCGAATTCGAGCAATATATCTAATCTATGGATAAGTTGTCCATTTGTTTGCTTCTTTTATCAAATTTAATTGAATTTTGTAAAACTAGATTCAATTGAAAGCATTGGCTGAAGAAATGCAAGCAGTGAGTATATAGGTCCTGATAAACTGGAGCAAGAGCTAACTGCTTCAGAAACGTCCATATTAGTTTCAACCTATCAGAGTTGCTGAAAGCCAGCTTTCCTTCTCACAGGCAATCCTCCCTTGAGACAGGTGAGCTCAACGACATGGAGCATCATATTGTATCCAATGCATTTTCTGTAAGTTCCATTTTTATTTTGTTGAGTAATTCACATCCTTGAAAGAATTTGATTTATAAGTATAATTTATTTCCTCTTTGAGACTAGACTACATATCAAAGTTTTCGACTCCCTTTGCACTTGACCTCGTATTTTTTAACTGAATGCCCATTGACTTAGATCATCATATTGTATATAATCTGTATTCTTCTAAAAAAGCTCTAGTATTTGAGATCAGGTTGTTCTTTTCAGGTCTAACACTCTACACTATTCAGATATGTTGTTACTTGTGATTGACCTCTCAGATGGCCTTTTCATGTTCATACAAAGGAATATTTGGATTGTGTTATGCTTAGAGATGTAAGTGCTGTCTTTTTCTCAAAACAGAACTTGATCATTTTGTTTATCTGGTATTCATATTGGTAAGAGAATTCAAGTTGACTATATAGTTTTCATTGACTAGTTAAATGCCTTCCATGTAACACCAGGACTGTTGGGACGCATTTAGTGAATAATTGCTAAATTTATTTCAGGAAATAGAAATATCGGCTGATATGCTTTCCGCAGGTTTGCTTTTGCCCATATCTTTATCTGATAAATTTTTCCTTCGCCATGTTAGCATAAATGTTCTCAGTTCAGCATATTGGCGTGGATTGGAATAATTTGCTGGTTCTGTATTTTCTTGTGCCTATCAGCGGTGAATGAATGAACCTGATGTTTCAAATGATTCTGTGCTGAAACGCAAACCTCTTTGGACTGCATTCATAGATACAGATATTTGTTCATTTCTGCCCCTAGTTTTCTAGTATTATTTTTATTATTATTATACTTTCTAACTTTAATATTATTTCCAATATTTTTCTTTAATTTAACACCAAATTTTTTTTAATCACTTTCTAAATTTAGAATTTTTCACTTTTAAAATGGTCTCTCTCAAAAAAAAATTTTTCTTCTATTTCTAAAATTTTAACACATTTTAAGGTTTTTCCTATTTATTTATTTTTTTTGAATTTTCAACTTTCTTTATCTCACTTTTTTCAAATTTTCCCATCTCCCATCTATTTTCTTACTTTTTAACATATTTTTTCCTATCTCTATATTTTTCTCTCTTTTTCTATATGCAATATTTTAATTTCTTACCTAACTTTTCTCTCTAAAATTGGTCTGTAAACCTTTTTAACTGCTTTTTTCTCTCTRAAATATCTTTTATCTATAAAGTTTTTGACCATCTTATTTATAACATTTTATCTCAAATTTCTTTTTCTCTCTCTCTCTCTCTTTTTTTTCCCTTCTAATCTAAGTTTTTTTTTCCTCTATCTATTTATGAATTTTTTCTCTCTTAAATTTTTTTTCTAACATTCTTCCTCTCTTTGAAAAATCTTCTCACCTTTTTTACTTTCTTGTATATATAAATTTTATCTCTTAAAATGCCATTTTCTTACCTCGTACTTGTCACGAGAGTTAATTTTCTTACCTTAAACTCATTTCATCAAATTAAGACTAAAACTTGAGAAATTATATAACATCAACAAAAAAATAAAAATAAAAAAAGAAGAAGAATAAAAAGAAAAAAACTCAAAATCAAACAACAAAAATGTTCAAACCCAACATTGAAAACACCTAGCAACAAAATCAAGTAGGTGAAAAAATTTCAAGTATTGAGTTCTTTGATGAAATTAAAGGTTTAAGTTTAAATTTCATTGAGTCACCCACTCAAGTACAAGGGTAGAAAGAAAAAAGTTTTTTTTTAAGTATTTCTATTTCAACCTAAAATATTTTCTCACTTTCTAATTATTTATTGTCTAGTTTTTTTCCTTTGCATTTAGAACAATGTTCTCTCATTTCTTTTAACTTTTTGTATGTAAACCTTTTTTTCTCTTCAACTTCTTTTTTGGGGGGGACATCATTTTCTTACCTCTCACTTGATGGGTGAATTGATTTTTTACTTAAACTTATCATCAAATTAAGACTTAAACTTGAAAAACTATTTAACTTGAAACAGAAAAAAAAAACACTCAAAATCAAACTACAAAAATGTCAAAACCCAACATTGAAAATACTATAACTTAGCAACAAAATCACGGAGGTAAAAAACACTACTTTTTCAATTTTTAAGTTCTTTGATGAAATTAAAGGTTTAAGTTTAAATTAAATTGACTCTCTCAGTCGAATACAAGGGTAAAAAATTATTATTTTCCCACCTCTTTCTATTTCTTGATTTTTCCACTTAACTTTATTTTCTGTCTTTCACTTTTTAAACTTAGTTTCTCTCCCTTAAATGATCTTTACTTCTAATTTTTTTGTTCATTCTAAATTTTTGTCCCCTCTTTATCTAACTCTTTTTTCTTTCTAAATTCTTTCATTTTTTTCTTTTTCTCTAAAATTCCCCTTTTCATAGTTTTTAACTATTTCTCTTGAAATTTTTGTTTCTTTTCCCTCTAAAATTTTCCGCCTTAACCTTTTTCTTTCTAAATTTTTTTCTTTTTCTTTTTTATTTTTTCTTATCTCTAAAATTTTCATCATTTTAAAGTTTTGTGGGTCAAAATTTCTCACTTTTTACTTATTTTCTACTTTCTAACTTTATCCTCTATCTAAAAATTTCTCACTTATTAAACTCTTTTGAACATTTGAACTTACTTTTGAGATATTGGAATGTCTCGCTACACTTGATTGGAGTGATAATTTTGTAGTTAAACTGGTATGTTAATTCTTTGTTATAGTATTGTTTGAAACCACATTGTTGAAGTTATAATGTAATTTCAAAGCTTTTATTCAATTGAATTGTTTGTAATGTATTGATAGTTGCAGCCATACTTTTGCGACATTACCTTTCATTTAAGAGGTTTTCATCTTCCTTTATGTTGGTATGAATTCATTAAGTTGCTGAAACGAGGTAAAATTTAAATGTAGAGTTTTTATGTTTTTGTGTCTATATTTGAAGGACGGCTCATTTGTAAATCTCTGCAGGCAACAATTTGGTGGGCTGGGCTCATGAGAGGTGCTATGCAGTTGGCATTTGCTTTATAATCAGGTCAGTTAGGAACATTAACGATCACAATCTGGCTGCAGATTTTATATCAACGAATGAAATAGTACAGGCAGTTGTTTACTTTTACAAAGGTTTGGCAAAGTTCTCATGATAGATTTGTTTTAAGCCAGCTGGATTTCATTGATTTCATATCTCTCTTTGTAAGTTTTTCTTTTATCAATGCAATGCTAGTTACCTATAAAAATGATGATATACTTTACTAATGGGACTGATAATTCGCTTTTATTTTTATTTTATTGTTATTGAAACAAGAAATAAACATTTACAATTTAATAGTTACCATTAAACTCTAGAATTGGACTAAATAAAAGCCCCCTGATTTATGTTAATAACGAAGCTATGTTTGGTACCACTACAGGCAGGTCAGGATGAATTGATAGCTCTCGAGAAGGCACTAAAGGATAGAAGACCATGATTCCTGCGGAACTGCAAGAGAGGTGGAACTTAAGCTTTGGTATTTTTTTTCCTTTTCCATAATGTTTGGGGGCAGTTTGTGAACATTTTTTTTTTTACTTTTATTTAATTATAAAAGTTGTGTGCCTCTCAAGACTGATTTTGGAAGGGAGGTACCTTTGTTTGAGTTAGAAGGAACAACAGTTGAAGAACTTATATTCCTATATATTTGACACAGATAATCAGGGGTACTCTGCTACTGAGATGGATAGGCTTATCCCAATTGCCATATTTATGGTCAAATTTGATAAGGAGGTTTTTCTTCCTACTATCATCCTTTGTTGATTTAGTTTTATTTATTTTCTTCCTACCATCTCTTACTTTTCACTCTATTTGTCCAGCTAAACGAGGAAGATTACTTATCAATTACATTATCGATATGATGGAGGTGGAGCAACTCAAGTTTGGCTGGGCTCTGGCAGGTATTGTTTTGAAAGTGTCCTGATTTTTAAGAACTTTGGATAGGAACATTTGGCAAGCCTTGCTATATTCTGTGTGCTATATTCTTTCTGTTCACTTTGTCGGCATTGCACCATAGGTTATAAATTGAGCACTTTCTGTTTTGTTATTTTCCCAAATAAGGCAGATTCTATTGAAACTTGAGCCTTTGATTTCATGTTATTCAATTCATTAACATATTACTATCCGAATTTAGGTTCTTTAAATGGTTGTGATTGGTTATTGGCTTACTTGTCAATGGGCATGCAGGATCATAATCCCTTGAGATAGCTTATAAGTTGATACGAACCTTTCATTGATTAATGAAAAGGAACAAAATTGTTCAAGGATACACAAACTCTTAATGGGAGTGAAAGCATAAAAATAGAACAAAAACTTCAAAGAAGTTATAAAGGCCTCCCAATTCATACAAATCAAATTAGGAGAATAGGGGAAGAAAGTATCAGAAAGAGCACACCATTGAGAAGCTTTAAATTTAGCAATATTGAAACATTCAACTGTTGAACAGCTGGAATCTTTAAATATGCTTTGATTTCTCTCAAACAATAGCTCTGAAACAATCGCCTTAAAACCATTGATCCAAAGCAGATTAGCTTTAGGCACCAATCTAACTCCATTAAGAATCTGGAAAATGTAAACAGCCAAACAGTCCAAGTCCAAGCCAAATTGAACATCTGGGAGAAGAAAAACCAACAGGGAGAAGCATATGGGCAGAAGAAAAACACATGATTCAAGTTCTCTCCCCGTTCAGCACATAAAAAACAAAGGATGGCTGTAGAGCCATATTAGGGGACTTCTTCTGTAAAACCTCAGCTGTATTAACCTTGCCATGTAGGATAAGTGACTATAAGTGAGCTTTAGCAATCGCAAATCAGCTCTTCCAAGCTTACAAAGAGAGGAAACTGAGAAAAGACCTGAATTTTCCAAACTCCATCGACAAGCATCCATTTCCTTAGAAAGAGTAATCGGAGAAATACAAGATAGTAACTCCGAAAATTCTACAAATTCTTCATCTTTCAACGCCCTTCTAGTAATGATATTCCAAGAAGAGGACTCTCTATCCCAAGCATCTGAAACTTGCAAAGGGGACGATGGGATATTGTAAATTGAAGGAAATCTTACCATGAGAGGAGAATCACCAATCCACAGATGATGCCAAAAGAGAGTTCTTTGACCATTTCCTAATTTGACATGAGAGAATTTCTCCACCACTAATCATTGATTTTATTCCAAGGACTACGGGCCGATCCATGAATTTTTAGGAAACGCATTCCAATTAAAATAGTCAGAACCATATAAATTGGCCACCACCCTACGCCACAAAGCATCTGGTTCTACACTAAACCGCCATCCCCAGTTAGATAATAGCGCACTGTTTCGCTTAAGAATACAGCCAATGCCCAAACCTCTAGCTTCCCTTAGAAGAGAAGCAATGTCCCAACGAACTAAGTGTCTCAAGGAGCCTTTCGAGAGTCTCCCCACAAGAAGGAACATATCTTTTGCTCAATTTGTTTACTGATCCTCACCTGAAAAATAGAAAGATAATAAAAGGGGATGCTTCCAAGAACATGTTGGCACAAGGTCAATCTACCACCTTTTAAAGCTCCTAGACCGGAGCCCAAAAAGAATCAAGTTTAGGATTTCCTCCTAGAGGCAAACACAAATATATAATCGGAAAGCGTTCAACTACAGAAGGAGTTTGCAACTTGCTCTACCTGTTGATCTTCCATATTGATACCACACAAAGACAATTTCTCCCAATTAACTTTAAGACCTGATAACCACTCAAAGGCCTTAATAGCATCAAAAAGGATCTTGAGCATCCCATCGTCATCTTTACAAAATAATAGTGTGTCATCAACAAACTGTAAATGAGAAACATGTATCGAATCCCTTCCCACTACAAATCCCTCGAAGACTCCCTTTAGATATATGCTGTCTAACAGAATACTAAGCACATCACTGATCAAAATGAATAAAAAAGGAGAAAGGGGTCTCCTTGTCTCAAACTTCTCGAAGCTTTAAATCTCCCTATCGGTTTCCCATTGATAAAAACCGAGAAATTGTTGCCCCTAATACAACCACTTCCAATAGAAATTGTTGCCCCTAATCCATTCAATCCACTTCCTACCAAAGTCTTTTTGTTGAAGAACTTCCAATAGAAAGTTCCAATCGACTTTGCCAAAAGCTTTTTCCATATCAAGTTTCAAGACCCAACCTTTCTTCTTTCTGTATCGATAATCATTCACAACTTCATTTGCAATGAGAACCGGGTCAAGAATCTACCTTCCACTTATAAAAGCACTTTGATTACAAGCAATAGTGGATGAGATAACCTTGTTGAGTCTTTCTTTACTAACAATTCTGATAAAATCTTGTATGTGATAGTAGTAAGACTGATGGGACGAAAATCTTTTACTTTCTCCACTCTGGTCTTCTTTGGAACAAGACATATGAAATTCTCCTTAATACACGAATTCACCTTACCATTGCAATAAAATTCAGCAAAAAAATCTTGCAAAGGCCTTCCAATACTTCCATAATTTGATGAAAAATTCAGCTGTAAAACCGTCCGGTCCCGGGGCCTTATTCTTGCCAAGACCTTTTAGTGCACTCGAGATTTCGCCTTCCTAAAACTGTCTTTCTAACCAAAACCTGTATTGAATAGAAATTGGCCTCCAAGTAAGGTCCACTAGTAGAAAACGCTGCTGATCCTCCTTCCAATAAAGATTTTCAAAATACTGAAAAATTTCCATCTTAATGTCCCTCAGATTTTACCAAGGGTTCCTGCAGCATCATGCAACTCTGATATTAGAGCTTTCCTCCTCTCGGCTGCCAAGAACATGTGAAAAAAACTTACTATTCTCATCTCCCTCCAAAAGCCACCTGATTTTACTTTTTTGGAGGAGAATTTGTTCCTCCCGAATATAAATATCCAGTAGATTATGTTTTAAGGAACATCTTTTCACCACTTCATCATTATCTAAGCCTGATTCCTCCTCCTTGCCGTCCAGCAACGCAATTTCTTCAAGAAGTTTTACTTCAGCCGCCTTTTCCTTGCGCTCTTTCTGATTATGCCACTGCTTAAGGGAAATCTTCAAGTTTCTAAGCTTAGAAGAGATTAGATAACCTGTCCAACCATATGATTTATCCTCCGAGAGCTTGGATTCAATTAAACTAACACAATCCTTGTCCTTTAACCAAGAATTAAAAAATCTGAAAGGACAAGGCCCCCATAAAATCTCACCTGTATCCAGAAAAATGGGAAAATGATATGAGGTAGTGTGTTCGCCTCTATACACTCGAGAGTTATAGAAGAGAGAGTCCCAATCTGAAGAAACAAAAAAATCTGTCCAACAGTGAATATGTACTATTGTTTCCCATCTTTGACCATGTATAATGCCCATTTGATCAGGGAATTTCCATAATTTCAAGCTCCTCAATGACTTTATTGAAAATCTTCGTAGCCTTCGATTGTCTTCCACAAGAAGAATGATCTGATGGCCATCTTGTGACATTAAAATCACCTCCCATACACCAAAATTTGTTGGAAAAAACCGGCTAAGTTGCTGATTTCTGTTCACAGCTTCTTCCGTTCCTTATAATTTATAGGGCCATAAATATTAGATATGCATAACTCTTGCAAATTATGGAAGGAACAAGAGATGGTTAATGAAAAAATTCCTTCAAGGACTTTCCGAACAGCAACTCTACTAAATCCCAAAGTGTAATAAGGCCTCCTGATCTTCCATCCGATTGAATCTACGCCCAGCCAATATCCTGAGAACTCCACAACGACTTTATTGCAACTTAGTTTCTTGGAGAAGTACTATATCAGGACAATGTTTCGAAATAAGTTTCTTGATTTTCAGTCTCTTCTTATAGCAACACAGACCACGAACATTCCATGACATTATTTTCATTGAGAATTCAGAATTGGAACTACCGAAATTCCCACTGCCTTAAAGAAAGGGGGAATATCAGTCTTAGCTACAAACTTTTCGTTCAAAGTTAGTACTGGCTGCTCCCCTTCAGTACTTACCAATTTCTTATCCAAGTCAAGTAGATTAGGAAGATCTTCCTCCAAGGGATACTTAGATTGATCAGCGATGTTGGAGGTAGTGTCTATACAATCAGGTGAAGGATCAGGGCTGCTGAGATTCACATTAAAATCTTCTTCATCTTCAACTTCAACTTCATCTTCAGAAAAGGAAAACTCTCTTGGGCTAGCGAGTTCCTTGGTGGAGAATGCAAGACCTGGGTTCAAAGTCAGAAGAAGGTCAATCGACCGTTCTTTCCCCCCAAAAAATCGTCTGATATTCTCCCTCCTCAATAAAGACTTCCTTGAGTAACGAAATTTCCAATCTCTGCACTCTTATTTCATCATTTAATTTTGACTTAAACTTTTTCCGAGAATACAAAAGATGGTAGCGGAGGAATAAACTTTCTAATTGGATTTTTGGAAGGAGTAATTTTAGGAGAAGATTCAGATTTAGAAACCGCCTTTGGAATTTCAAAAATTAGGGCATCATTAATTACTTCATCCACCACCTCCTTCCCTAAACCACGCTCTCTGGAAACATTTGCCAGCTTGCCCTCCGAATTAAGTTTGTTTCTAGATTCTCTTTCTTCATTAAGAGAAATCTTCTCACTTCCTTCGTCAACGACAATCTTAGGGCCCTCCGCATTCTCCACGATTACATATTTTCTTTCTTCATTAAGAGAAAACATCTCACTTCCTTCGCCAATGACAAACTTGGGACCTTCCGGATTCTCCACGGATTTCGGTACATCTTTTGTTAATTAAAAAATAGCCATCTCAGAATTCTGCTGTTGGTTAGAATCATTAAACAAATCTTTAGCTTGATTACTGAAATCAGACGTTACCGATTCTTTTCGAATATTGCCAAGTGAGTTGTTGTCAACCTTTAACACTCCTACTGTTTCATTATTATAAGGATTAGACGGAATAAACCCTGCCCTTTCATCTTCCATAATTTTCCGGAATCTTTCCACACCCAGGATCAATACTTGAAGGAGAAGAAGATCGAATACTCTTACTGTGAAGGTCCCATACTTTTTATCTTTTAATAACCACAGAGACCGGAATAAATCCACATACATTTTCTTGAACTTTAAGGTAGACATCAAAAGCATCCAACAGGTTAAGAGTTCTAGTGGAAATATCTACCAGACCTCCATAATGACTGCCAATGGCTTCAAAAGTTGAACGTGGCCAGTAATACAAAGGTAAGTCCTTGAAGATTAACCAACCACCGTACCCTTGAATGAACTCCTTTTTATTGTGCAATTGGGGACTCCACTTTTCTAACTTTAGATAATAGTCACCAATCTTTCTCCACTTACCAAAAAGCTCAATGGAATTTAACATTCTATCATCTTCAAATCTCAATAGACCTTTATCAGCCGAAAAAGGGTTTATCCTGCATCCTAACGAGAATTTGTCTTCTAAAGCCTTCAATATCTTGAGTCAATTGTCATGTGCACAACCCTTAGAAACCACCATTAAACAATTCCAATATAAATCCAGTACTTCCGATTCATTTATAACCCAGAACCCTGCTGTTTTTCGAGGGAGACTCTGTTTTCTTCCTACATTCCCCTATCGATTCAACAATCGTTTTTCTCCTCGTACCTTTAGCCACATATGCGAAAGATCTTCCTTCTTGAGTGAAAGTGTTTCGTAGAACAGGTGCATGATCTTTAAGGATCTGCTCCTGTCTTTCCTCTGGCTTCCACTGTTGGCCGAATATTCTCGACCAAATTCCTAACCTGCTCCTCTGTTGATCATACCGAGAAGGTTTTTAGCATTGTCCAGAAGACATTCCATCCCTCGCGGTTATCTCCAGTCGGAATTATCACATTTTTCCTTCCTCCAATAGATGGCCAAAAACATCAGTTCCAAAAACCACAACTGCTTGGATTTGAATTTTAGCAATCTACATTGTCCAAGATCATCCTGAATCTGATGATAACAACGAGCATGAGTCGGCTATTGGTTTACCACCACCAACTTCTCGAACCACAGAAACTGAGACGGAAATAGGGGTACCACCTTATTCCTCCCAACGTCTTCCAGCATGAAACGACCATTTTCACTCTAGATACATAAGAAATTACCATGAAACGACCATTTTCACTCCAGATACATAAGAAATTACCATCAATACGGAAATTACTGACTTCCATCTTCCAGTAAAACTGAAATCTGATACACTAAATCTATGAACACCCTAAAATCCAGAAGAAAACTCTCACCAAATGCAAGACCGGATGGAGGAAGAGGAGAGAGAGGAGAGAGAACAGAGCATACTTTTATAAGTTGATGGATTTTAACATGTTTTAGGAGTTCTAGAATAATATTGAAATCAGATTGCCCACTTTTGGTGACTGTTGAAGTTCAAAAGACTGTGACATGACATGGATTTGAAGTCAAAAGACTGTAGATGGTAAACTTAAGGTTTGGGTATAGCTGTGATAGATCTCTATGGATTGTTATTTGTAAACCCTGTACCTTGCAATATTATTTCCTTTTATTGTTCAAGAATACATTTATTAATATTTATTCTCTTTCTTTGTTCCTTTGTTTTTGCTAAGTAGTATTCGGATACCCAATCTTTACACTATGCTCATGGCTCACCCCACCCACTCAAGACCAATTATGGGAGACGAAAAGGTCTCAAATTATTAAGTTTTTCATTTAGGGGTTGAACTCGGAATCTTCGAGGATATTTCCAAACATCTCAAACCCTACCAATCCTTGTATTCTGCCTTCGGAATGTACTTAGATTTTTTCTTCTTTTTTTCCTAGTGGGCGGACGAAAGATTGAAAAAGAGTATAGGTTCTCTCAGAATTGGGACGTAAAAGTTTCTTAGTTAAATCAAACATAGGAATTCCCCCATAAAATTTCAACAGAGATCTAAAGGCTTTATAGTGAAAATGATTATAAAAAAAACATCGATTTAAGAACAAAATGAATTTATAAACTTAAAAGAGTCATTCTACTAATTATCTAAATCCACTTTCAATACTATTTTTCTCGCCAAATTGCATGTCCACAAAATTTCATTTCTACATTCTCGCCATCAAACTTCAAGGGTTGTTGAGAAATTGTTAAATTTCTAATATCTAGTAGCCAATTAGGCAACTATGGATCAATTTGGGTATAGTATAGGTAATAGTTATCCTTTCTAAAGCAATGAATATGCATACATGTTAATGATTTCATTAAATATCTAGGAATCCAACTTCTAAGGACGAATAGAACGTGGTAGATTATGTTGCCACACAGATATATTTCCTTCAATCATCCAGATCAAGGGTTTTTTCACAATTCAGTGGCCAAAACCTAGTTTTGATCCTCATTTGCAGACCTTGGTAAGCTCTCAAACTTCTAATTGATTTTGCATGTATGGAAATTTTACAGAATTTATGTTTTAGAAGAACCACTATGTTTGTGCATGGAATACCAGTAGCTCTCTTCCACCCTTCCCTTTCTCTTTACCTCCTTGCCCACGTCTTTCTTTCCTTATCCTTCTCCCTCTCTTTCTGCCTCTCTCCCTCCTTCTTTCTCCTTACTCTCTCCTTCTCTCCCTTCTCTCTCCTTCGATTCCTATAATCAGAGTATTGTGTTTCGATGGTGATGGTTATAAGGATTTGTTTGAGTTAGAATTGTGTCTTAGTTGGGTGTGATTATTAAAACTTGTATTTTTTTGTGCATGCACGTTCATTTTACATAATCTATGTTTTAGAATCATTATGTTTGTGCATGG
>NW_019104631.1:0-16681 GCF_001995035.1 Momordica charantia
CCCCCAAACCCCAATAACTAGCAGAATTAGGTGTTAAGAGAAGTAGACTCCACCAAGAGAGATGGGCATGTTCGATACCAGTTCAACCAACGATGGGCTAATACGATTCACATTCTGCAGCAAATGTGGCTCATCTATGGCATCTAGTATTAGGCTTTATCATATAATTCAAGAATAGGATAACGCTAATAATCCTACTTTAGCAATGAACCTTAAAAATAAAAAACCAATAGTTTTGATACCAATTCAATCAAGAAGTGACAATTTTTTTCCTTTTTTTATAGGAATCAAGAAATGACAGATTAAAAGTTCTATAAGTCACACTACTTTAAGAATGCAAGTGACTTTAAGAATGCAAGTAATACAAAACATAAGGCCAAGAAATTATGTCTAGCATTCAAGCAAAACAATTCCTACAGCAACGATGAAAGCAAAATGCAAATGATTAGGGGTTAAATCACAATGAAAAATACGAGAATAACGATGATCAAACCTGAAGCAATCTTGATTATATGGTGATAAATATTATATTTAATATATGAAGATGAGGTATTATTATTGATGAATACCTAGAAATATTTCAAGCTCACGAGGAATAAATGAAACCAGACAAAATCAAATCTTCTGTGGTAAAAGCAGCTTTYTGAGTGAATAAATGCCCTGGAAAGACAGATTCTATCTGGATGAAATTTTAGAGAAAATTGATTGGAAAAGAGAGGGGAGGATAATACCTGGAGAATGCGACACACAGARTTAGGCCAGCGGATAGGATAAACAACTTGAACAGAAGAAATGGTGCCCGTGAACRAAATAATCCGAGAAGAATCCTTGGTCTCAAATGGCATCTTGAACCTCGTACTGCAGACCACTGGGAGCCTCATGTCTACTCGCAACAATGAGGCCTTCACACAGAATTCCCGCGTTCTCGCACGTGCTTAATAGACCACCTCCAACGCCTGCCCATATGCTGCCAGTTTCACCGCTTTAGTTACTGATTCCGGCCTCACTGTCTCTTTTCACCTTAAATTCCCACCACCACTGAAACTCAAAAACCCGTTTCCACACACACTGAACAATCCAGAAATTGATGTTTGAGAGATTGGACCTCCTYCTTCAACCGCGAGAGTTTGGTCATTGAGAGCCAAAATAACCCCCGCCAAACACACTTTAAACTTTGCTTTGTTCTTCGACTCGTTTAGTCGGATCAATCTTTGCAATTTTGTCTTGCTTTGAAATTTCTCGTCCGAACACGATGGTAAAATCWTCAGAAATCGAACGGCGCCTAGATAAACATGATGGGAAAATCTTCAAAAACCGGCTRTTACCTTGGAGAACGACGGAGACATCTTCAGAACCGGGCGGAGAGAGAGATTGAAGGCTTGGAGACCGACAGAGAGCTCTTCACGCGTTAGAGAAGGAGATGGAAGGGCTAGGTGAACACGAATGAAAAACCCTAGAGAACGCGAGAGAGAGGGATACAAGAGGGCTGCGGGTAAATGAAAGAGAGAGACACTGCGGAGGTGACGCTGATTTTTGGTTAATCGTACTGACTCTTCCATTTAATTCTCTAGTTTCTGGATGTAGTTGTATCTGTATTCTTCTTCACTACAAACCTATTGACGCAAAAGACCTTCGATTATAGCACTCTATATGTAGAAGTACCTTTTTGAAAAATCCAATTCTACGGGCCTTTGTCATCAGCTGTAAATTGTATTGTCTGAATTTGTAATTTTTAATTTGCTTTAATTTGCTTTAAAATTATTTTTTAAGACAGAGTGAATTTGAAAGCACGATATTACAATTGAATTTTTCCAAATGTTTTTAGGTGAAGAATCAAGTATCTGTTTGCATTCTAACAAGCACTGGGAGTTGTGTTCAGTATTTAATAAATTATTAAGGAGTTTTCCTACAAATTGTTTCTTAGTAGCAATTTTCTAGAAAATCAGATAAAGAGCCATGAAAGTCCGGTGATCATAACACTGTAAGAAGAACGAGAACTCCATTTTGCTTCACTGAATCATGCTTTCTTGAGCTATATAATGTGCATCATAGATTATATAAGTAATGCTAATGGTATATAAAATTAAGGGGAAGCATTAGGCAATTTGACTCGTTTCCGATATTCAGCTAGAGCCCAGAGTGGATATATGTTTCTGTAAGCTGCATAATGTAACATACAGTTCTTCATGAAAACACCTGTTATTTCCTGCTGAGGAAAATCTCCGTCTTCAGTCTGTGAGTTTATTAAGAGTTTAGCCGCACGGTGAAGAGGTGTGGGGTCTCTTTCTGCCTGTATAGTGAAGGCAACCACTATTTTAATTTTAATTTTAATTTCCATTAGCGTGGACGTTAATTGGTAGTAAATTTCATCAAGTTTACCAACCTGGCCTGAATGAATGAGACCCATCATAGCCCATGCTGTGTGAACCAAATTGGAGCGGTTACCTTCAAGGGGTACATAATTCTAACAACGCACCCGCCAGTTAGCACAAATAGCAACATATGATTGATTAAATAGAAACTAAATTGTTAAATTTACCTTATTCGGGCAACACAGGTAGCTCTCTCCCCAACCACCATCTGGCATTTGAATTTTTAAAAGGAAATGGACGCCTTTGCGAATGGCTGCACAGTTGTTAAATGTTTTGCCAGCAGCCACCAGACCGCCAAGCGCGAACCAACTACCGTACGTAAAGCAAACACCCCAATTGCCATACCAGGAACCGTCTTGCATTTGTATATCTTGAAGGTAGCGTACCGCATTTTCTATGAAATTGTCAATTTCCTTTGTCCTGTGTGTTGGGTGTAGTTTCTTGAACAATACCAGAGCCTGGATTGCCGATGCAGTGCATTCTACATACTCGTGCTCAATCACTATGTCTGCAAAAAACTCCGTCGGATTCAACATCTGCCACACCACCATACACCATTATTTTCATTTCAAATCCTTGCCTTGGCTTCACATTGTTCCTTTATTGCATTCACACAAACTTTATCATACTTAATTACTTACTTCTAGCCACTCCTGAGCGGTTACTGGTTCCCAGGCTGCCAAACCTCCGTTCTTACTCTGCGTGTAGTGTAATACACAGTATAATCTTTGATTTGGTTATGTTGAGTGCCATATAACTAACTAATCACTATTCTTACCTGCAGAGAAAGTAGGACATTCACGGAATCGTATAAGCTTTGAGCTTCCATTTTATCCCCAACAATCTGTGGCGGCATCATTGAGAAAAGAAGGCAACACTGGAAGCAGATGTTAATTATTATAATGCCGTAAAGCATGTACATTAATTATAACCTTAGTTTTCATACTCAATGCAACCCAAGATAATGCATGTACCTTTAAACCTTCTGCAGTACAATCAGAAACTTGCCATCCATGATCTTGGTCAGAGAAAGTCCAAGACCCTTTCGAAATATGTCGATGCATGCTCTTGAAGTCACCCGAAGGATTGTCCTTCACTTGAGACTTTTTAATGAAGTCATGTCCTCTAGCCAATGTAGGTCCAATTTCATCAGTCATATCAGCCGCAAGCAAAGCTTGGATTGCAAAACCAGTATCCCACTCTTGACTACCAAAACTCTGCATCTTCATACCATCTTCAGCAACCCATATGTAATCCGGGATCCTCGCCAAATGTTTTTTGAAGTAATCCCCATTTGGATCTTCCACCCAACAAGCTAGCATACAGAGCACCTGATTGATACGTTTCCATTACATGGCGTTAAATTAATCTGAGTTGATTATGTAACCATGGTGCATATTGTGTTACCTTCTCGACGCAACCAATGGTAATGTATCGACTGTTCTCATCTTCGTAATGGATGTGCTTCATTGTGGCTTGAAGAGCCTTCTCTCTCACCAACTTCTTCAATGGCCAACGAGTAAGTAGAGGTTCGGTGCAGATGTAAAGGCCGTCCCAAAGTAGATCTTGAATTAAGGGATGCGGGTAGTACAGATCCTCCTGCCCATCCAGATTGATTCACAACATACATATTTCATACGTGTACTTGTACTTCACCTAATATAACTAGTTGCAAACTAAATTATGTTGAATAAAAAAAAAAGAAAAACTACATATACCTTTGCACACTGATGACGGGTTTTCTTCCAGTTGATCTTGTCAAAAGGTTGGGCGTGAAGTTCCTGTCTCAATTCATGTATAAGAGGTGTGATTTGGCAAACAAACCTTTTACCATACAAGTAGGACATGGGCATGTAAACCATTCGACAATAGCACCACATTTTCGCTGCAGAAATTTTCACACATACTAACTAATTATTATTTAATCATCAAGACCACATACGAGACGTTACTGAAGCATGAGCAATAATCAAACCTGGGTGCATTGGCAGAAACGAAGGGAGTATCCAAAACTCTGGCGGCATTGGGTTGCTTCCGGCCCAATCATATACACCAAATATCTATTTTTGTTTTTAATGCGCAATAAGGCAGCATTAGGTAGATTAATTAAGAAAAATAAAGGTGGTAGAAAGGAAAGGAAAGAAAAGGAGTTACGGACCGAGAGCCAAGTCTTTCCCCAAGAGGGTATGTAGGTAACACTACCATGATCAAGAATCCACTTGCGGCCTCTGGCACAAGCATTGTTAAGACCACCATCTGGGCCTTCTCCAAGAATGCGCATACAAATATAGCTGAGAGTGGTGCAGAACATGGTGCTGTGGCCCTCTATATGCAACCCCCACCCACCATCTTCATTTTGATGGTAATATATGTATCTCAGTATTTCTTTCCTATGCTCTTTAGGGAATACTTGGTCCAGATGCCCTGTTATGTATACACACATTACCTGTCCGTGCCAATTTTCCATGCCCTTAGCTTTCATTTCACTTCAATTTCTACATTCTACATTCTACATTCTACATTCTACATATACAACAACGACTACAACATACAGTCTACAGGACAGAATTAATTTGTATTGCTCACCAGTGGTGGAAGGAAGAACAAAGGACCCGCATTTTCAGCTGGCCAGTGTCCGTCAGTTGCCTGCAACGCTGAGTAGAAGTGAACCGCTCTTCTCAACGCACGCCTCGCCTTCTCTTGTGTTATTTCCTCCCCCTCCTCTATCTTTACTGCACCAATTTCTTGTTCGAAATTTTTCTCCTTCAGGAACTATAATACAATACAGAAAAATTGTTCAAATCCATTTTATCATCATCACTCCATCTTAGCTTAAATATTAAACAAAACTCCCAACGTCCCTTCCAAATTATCAGTCCCTTTTATCTTTCACAACTTTTCAATACTCACAATCATGACACTAACTTGTCCAAAATAAGTTCAACAAATTTTCTATTCAAATCTCAACACCTGGGACAAAATGGATGGATACTGGTCTACTTTCTTTCGCTCGATTCCAGAAATTCTCAACGTCTCCCGCGTGCACAACCTTCCACCCACCTAGCCCCTATTCCTACCCTCCTTACGGCTTACATTCAATCTTTTTCTATTTAATTTGAATTTATAAATGATTTACGTTTATTTTACCTCTTTAATGCTAATCAGAATAAAGAAACCTCTCGCAAATAAAATAAAGTTGTTCAGGGAAACCAGTGAGGTGCATAACAAATGTAATCTGATGTCTGATTCGATGCATTTTTTTTTTATGTTCTCTAATCATTAGGAAAAGTAAAACTTCACTGATGTTTTTTTAAACAACTTCACTGATTTAATCAATAAGTTAACTCTGTTTTTATTACATTGTAACTGTTAGGCTCCATACGTCCTATAACTTATAACTCGGTATATTACTCCATCCCTGTTTATCCTGTTTTGGTAATTGAGTGAAGAGTACATTTAAAAAGAAGAAGAAAAATTGAATAGATAGTAAATTTTGCAATATTATAGTTTGATCGATGAAATTGAAAATTTTGCGTGAAAATGATAGCAACTCAAAAGTTTAAAAATATGTTAAAGTGAACATAGTTCAATGGTAATTGGCATATATCTTCAACCACGAAATATGGAGAAAATAATAACGCAAGAGTTCAAATACATAATGTCCCTTCTGATACCATATTAAAAACGAATAAACTACCACTCAACCCAAAGCTATCCCTTTAAAACTTTGTTTATTTATTTATCGTACTACTAATATTAAATGTTATAATAATAATAATATATATGGTATTTTTATATTAATGATGGCTATCTAATATAAATTATTAGTTTTTGGTTGATGTTATTTTATTTTAATTGTGTATTATTTTATAGTATTAAGTAAAGAGTAATTGTAATGGGTAGCAAAAATATTTTATATATTTCAAAAAATGTCACCAGCCTTTTAAAATTTTAAATATAACAAAATATTTGAATTTTTATTTTCGGAATTTTTATTATTCCAATTTTACCCTTATAATATCTAATATATATCTGGTGTATATCTATATCTAATATACATCCAATYTATATCTAATGTACATCTGACGTAACTCTGATGTACTTATGATATATATTCGATGTACTTCTAATATACAGTATCAGATGTACCTACGATATACATTATCAAATATACCATTGATATACATTAAATGTACGTATTATACACATAATATATATATCTGATGTATTTCTAATTTATGATATACTAAATATATTTTCAACTTATATACTAAATATATTTGCAATTGATATACTAAATATAAGGTATATCGGCTGTTTAAATTCCAGTTTACCATTTCAATTTGTTGATTAATATACTAATATTATCAATAATGTTGATAACTACATCACTACTATTTATTTAATATTAATATTAATTAGATACTAAATATAAGAGATATCAACTATTTAAATTTATAAAGTATATCAAAAATTAAACTTGTCTTTTTGGACGTGCATGATCCACATAAACCTTGTATATAATAATTTTATATTTCAAAAATAAAAAATAAAAAATTTTGCACCATTGTTTTCATCTGAAACTTTTTTTTTTGGATATAACAGTATTATATCAACACACATGTATCATAGTTATATTAGTATATATAATGGTTATATCATAGGTATATAAGTGGTAAATTAGAAGCATATTAAGTATATATCAAATATATATCGGTGTTATATTAGTGGTAAATCATGTTTATATCAATAGATACTATAGTTATATTAGTAGTATATCATGTGTATATCAGTGGTAGATACATATCACATATATATGTGTTTGTATCAACGTGGTAAATCAATGGTTATCATATGTACATCAGTGGTAAGACATGTTAGAAGTTGAGTAGATATCATGGTTATACCAGAAGTAAATCAATTGAATATCATTATTATATCAAGGTATATCAGAGATATATATCAGTGGTCAGATATATTACAGATATATATCTGATATATTAAAGGGTGAATTTGTAATTTTATAATTGGACCTCCATTTTTTCTAAATGCTATATTTGAAAAAACTAGATGTGGTTACTATTTTACTTATTTTACTAAAATTTTTTGACATATTTATAAGTGTCCCTTAAATAAATGGTTAAATAAAAACTATTTCTTTTTTTTATAAACAATAAAAACTATTACTTTTTGTAATAAAATAAAAATTATTGTAATTAAATATAATATTAATATTAAATTTAATTAATGTATTTATAATGAGTTAGAAATAAAAAAAATAGTATTTCAATAATTATAATTATTATATGTATGATTTATATTTAGATAGTTTAGACATTATCAATAGGTTTCTTATTCATATTCCTTTTCATGGTAAACAACATCACATTGATTTTTATTTCAATACTGGGTATGTAAACCAGCATAATTTTCCCAAAAGTCATCCTTCATATGTATAAAATTTGAAATTATTTTTTTAATACATGATTGATATCCTTTAAAAAATGAGATAACATATTTTAAATTAAAAATTGACATCATATACAAATTCAAATATTAAATTAGAGTTTCGAACCATGTTTTTATAGATTAACAAGAAAACAAGAATGTTAATTAATAAAGCTAATTTCTAACACTAAAAAAAAACTTGATGTTTTGTTTTATAGTTTTAGAATATATATATATATATATATAACTTTAAAAGTATAATTGAATTTTTTGAAAAGTATGTATTGATATAAGAAAAGGAAATTCAGAACAAAAGTAAAATAGTCCACCAAAGAGGGGAAAAAGAAAACCACTTAGTAAAAAAGTGTACCCAAAAAAAATTTTTCAGGTCCAGTAATATGGTAAGTTTTGTCCTTCCGAAGATGGAGAGCGGTGGTCGGTGGACTAGGATAAGAAAAATTTATTGAACGAGGTTTGAGAGTTTATAAAAGAATTATGAAAAAAATAGTAAGAAGGTGGTTCTCGCTCGCTCCATCTACTTTGTCTTTTAGATAAGGCGCGCTGCTGTCCATTAATATGGTTGACGGTTTTTCTTCTTTTTAATTATAAAATATTGAATTTAGTGAAGATATATTTCAAACTTTCATCAAATTCTATCCTATAAATAACATATTTTCTTTCCGTCTTCAGAAAAGAATTTCCGAAGATGGTAAAAAATAATTGTTATTTACAGTTGTATATTCGATAGAATTCGTTGAAGAAGATTTTTTATTTTATTTTTTTATCTGAAAAAACGTTAAAGATTTTTTTTTACTCTTTTATTTCAAGATTTAAAGGAGAGAATTGAGAATTTAAAATTCTATTCGATAACATTTTCATTCTTTTTTTTCCTCTAAAATGCATTTCTAGAATTGGATATAAATTTTAGAATCAACAAAATCAAATTCTTTATTTCTTATTTGTTTGTTTTAAATTTTTTTAAACATAAATAAAAGTATTATTGTATTATTATTGATTTGTGCATAAACAGTTTAAATAGTTAATTAGAAAGATGAGTTCATAAGCTTTTATTTTATTAATTTAAAATTTCCAACATACTGTAAATTGTGACGCGAAACAGGTAGTAGATTCTTTAGAGGCCTCGTATGTTTGGAGGTTTTAACTTTTATCTATAAATAAATTTTCTAACGTTGATAGGTGAACACATAATAAATGCGAATGGTAATAATTTTTTAATACTGATGAATCCTACCTCATTGCTGAGGTGTCATGTAATAAATAACAGTACTACCAATAGTAGTAAATTTTCCGGATTTGGCGTGAATGGAATGGAAGGTTAAAGAAGAAAGTATTAATTTGTTTACCTGCATTCGCCAGAGGAGGTCGGCACTAGGCTTCACTTTGTAGCGGGAGTTATAGAAATTAAGGCGAGCCTGTTCCACTTCCTCTCTCTCTTCGGGCGTACCTGCTTGTGGATCGAATTCCCAAATCTGTCTTCCGACGAAGTCATTTGTGGAGTAGATGTAGGGATCATTCCCTCCATCTGCAATCTTAAGCCGCCACATATTTATTCTTCTGTCTCAGCTAGCTAGCTGTTCGTATGTCGAGAAGAACGGTTATTTGTGAGCTAAGCAAAGCGAACTAATTTACCCATTTTCCCCAGCAAATTAGTAATGTTTACAAACACGCACACAAGGAAATTTGAGATGAAAATGGGACGATACCGCGCGCGCTCGTGGAATGGAAAGAGGCAGGAGCCGGGTACCGGTGCTGACTGCCGAGTGACACGGTGCTTAATTTAACAATGAAGGGATGAGTTTGGAGAAAATAAAGATGGAGGAGGCGAAGGAAAAGAGATCTCGGTGTAGGCCGACCGTGTTGAGAGAAGGCAAGGGTTTTGGCGACATCTGTGACTCTAATCAGCGGCTGCACAAGTTGTGTGTTTCTCGTAGCTGGCCCATAAATATGTGTAATAACACTGCCCACTCCACTCGCGCTCCAACCCAAAAAACAACAATAAGAAATAAACAAAAAAATACCTTTATTTATTATTATTATTATTATGACGACCTTAACCCTACCCTTATATTGGCAAATCACCCTCATTTTTAAACACTCCCTTGCCCTTACATTGTGCTCTCAAAATTTTTATTTTGTTAATAATCCTTCTAAATTTATATAATAATCCCTATAAAACTTGATTGCGTGTTAAAATTCAACATTTTCATTATAGCCTAAGTGCCTGAGGCCTGTTTGGTAGATAATTAAAATTGTGTATTTATTTTTTCATTCACTAAATCAATTTGTTTTTGAATTGATTTAGTGAATATGTGTTCAGTATAATTGTTTTCTAAAACGGTTTCTCAATTATATGATCCAAACAATAGAAAATTTGAAAACAAAAGTTTTTAGCATTTCTAGATTCTGAATTTGAAATTTTAAAAGGTAGAATTACATTAAAATATAAAATATTTGAGAAATATAATATTTTATGTTATAAATTCATTTCATTTTTGTTAAAATTAAAATATGTAAAATAGAATACATTATAAATTATATAATATTGTAAAATAATAATTATATCAAATTTATAACATATATGTTAATAAATTAATTAATAATATTTTAGATTCAACTAAATATTAATTGATAATCACCCTACCCTACAAATATATTATTAAACATACTGAACAATTTTTAAATTGAGATTCAATTTTCAAATTTGCTACAAAACATGTAATCGAAAACTGATTTGAAAACACGATGTAAGCTTTTAAAGTAGTGTTTAATAGATTATAAACTTTAAAAGGTATCTAATAGTTTTCTCAGATTTTAATTTTATGTCTAATAGATTTTATGTCTCTACACTTTTAATCTTATGTCTAAAAATCTCTTAGTTTCAATTTTGTATCTAATAAATCTTTGATTTTTTCGACATTTTTTAAAACTGAACTCATTAGATACAAAATTTACTAACATCTTGAAAATTCAATTATGTGCCTATAGGTCCATAAATTTTAAAAATATTTAATAAGTCAATAATATAGTAAACACAAAATTTAAAATTTAAGAACTTATTTAAAAATTTTTAAAGTTAGACACAAAATCTACAATTTCGTGCTTAATAAACACTTTTAAAATTTAACAACTTATTATATACAACCTTGAAAGTTGAGAACTTGTTACTTTTATCTTTCATTATTATGCTAAATCTCATTCATTTATTTCTTGAGATCGTACCCTTTTACCTTATAAGAACACACTAAATACCAATAAATAATTTTTTAAAACATTATTATATACTTATACTAAAGTTTTCAGGAAAAGAAATTAATTTATGATTTAGAGTTTTAATTAATGAAATTATTAGTTTAGGATTTTAATTGACTACAACCTATAAGTTTGATTTTTTTCCCATTATTTTTTATATAAAAAACAATTTTAAAAACAATTCATTTTCAAACAATCCCTTAATTATTAAAATAAAATTTAAATTGAGTTCTTTTAACTTTAATTTGATCTTTATGATTTTAAAATTTTCAATTAGTCTCTATAATACTCGAGCTTAATTTCAATTCGATATCTATAATTTAGTTAAATCTCATAGGTCGTTCCTAAATTATATTTAAACCACTCGAAAAACCTATTTATTTTCTTTTATTTTTACTCAACTTAAACCCTAATACACTCTACTAACACAATTATTTAGATAGAAAACTGTTATGTGAAAAAAAAAATAATGAACAATTTATGAAGTTTGACTGAATTTAGAACTAAATCAAAACTATAGAGATCGAATTAAAATTAAACCTAACTATAATATAGGGACTAAATTCAAACTTTATCTAAATTATAAAGAACAAAACTGAAAACTTTCCAAATAATAGAGATCAAATTTATAATTCTCAAGTAATGAATATTGTTTCGATCAGAAAAAAAAGTAATTAATATTGTTTCATAAAGTTTCGTGATTGTCTGTTTATAATGAAAATATATCACTGGATTGTGGCTGTCTATATGCATGCTGGGAGTCACGTTTTCCATGGGATAAACATGGTTGTACCTCGTAGATCGCATGACTAACACATGGGTCGAAATTATATATAAATATAAAAAAATATATATATATATATAATAGTCACGGTTGCCTTGCCACTTGCCAATAAAAAGACGTGAACAAAAGAATTCAAACTGAAAAGTTGTTAAATGACAAGTCACGGAATTATTTTAAATTAATGGCAAAACTATTGTTAAATTCAGGACCAATTATTTACTATAATAGATGGGATGGGAATCGAACTCACAAACTTGAGATATACGTTGTTGAGTTATATTTACTTTGGCTATTCAGACAAAGCAAAGTATAAGTTTACCTATATTTAAAAATTAAATTAAGAAAAGATGTCACATATTTTTCTTACAGCGAGCACAATCTAATTGATTGGTTCATAATGATGGTGCTCAAATTCACGTAGGCCTAGATATCCAAAGGAAGAAATTGGACTCAATTCCATGTAACACAAGCTAGTAGAGGGATTTGGTTTACCTCGAACAAGTTCAAGTTCAAGGGCATAGTCTAAATAAACCAAGCTCAAGTTAACCTATCACGTCACATCTTTTACCGTCCAAAATTATATAGAGAGCCATCTAAAATTATTAATCAAGACTTCAAAAATTAAAACATTTCTTAGAAGTCGAAACTTATAGAAAATAGAAGTAAAAATGTTAAATTACTTAGGACTTATTTGGTATGCAATCCGAATATTGTTTTTTGTTTTTGAATTTTTTGAATCAAATGGTGACAGGTTTTTAAAATTTTCTTTTAGATTATGTTATTCAAATAGTGTAAATTTTGAAAATAGTGTTTTTTTTTAATTTTTAATTTAAAACTTCTAAAATGAGGAATTATATTTAAAAAGATAAAAAAAAAWTTTTGGATAAATATACTATTTCATATTATAAACTTATTTATTTTTGTTAAAATTAAAGAAGGTAAAATATGATATATTATAAATTATATAATATTGTAAAACAATAACTTGTTAATAAATTAATTAATATTATTTTAGGTGGGACTAAATATTTTAATTGGTGATTAGTTTTACAAATATATTATTAAATATTTCGAATAATTTTTTAAATTGGGATTCAATTTTCAAACCTTCTATCAAACACATGAAAATAATGAAAATAAAGTATTGAATCTCTTATTTTCAAATTTGTGCTTTCAGATCAACCTGTCGCTGAAGTCACCCATACGCTCGAACGACCTTTAATGGAATGGGTACTCGAGACCGCCTCACCCTAAGCAGACACTAGTGGAATCAACCATAAGGCACCCATTTACTGATTGGTCGAAGATTGGTGACTGCAAGAAAAGGGCCTAGCTAAGGCGCCAACTATTTAGTCATATTCATGCCCTTCTCCCAAGAGTGGAAGAAAAGGCTACCAACTGGGCCTACTTTGACTACGCTATTCTTCCCATTTCGAAAAAAGAAGAAGGGGAACCTCTAGAACCTGACAAAGTCGACAACAAATTCAATAGCTGGGGATCTTCCTATCAATGAAACTCCTAACCAACAGATTTGTTCAAAAGAGCATTTCACCGACCAAAATGTAACCTTAAATTTCCTTCTAATTTTTATTCTCTTCCATTTTCTTTTTATTTTTTATTTTTTATTTTTTAAAATTATTATTATTATTATTATTTAATAGAACAAAAACCCAGTATTTGCTTATGTATAATGGGAGCAAGTTAATTGAAATTTTGAATCTTGTTTCAATTAATTTTTCAGGAGGGATTCCGGACTCCATTGGTTATAATGTCAAATCCTTGAAATCTCTAGATCTTCATTCATGCAAGTTCAACAGAGAAATTCCAGAGAAAATAAGAAATATTACACTGCTCAATACCATTGATCTCTAAAGTTCAATGGTCAGCTGCCCAATACATGGAATAACCTTCAAAAGTTAACTAATTTCCAAATCCACATGAATTCTTTCATGGATCAACTACCCGATTTTCTTTTCAACCTCACCCAACCCTCCAGCTTGACTACATCTAATTTGTTTTCGAGTCTTTTACCCATGAATGTTTCTGCAGATAGGCTTTCAAATCTTATTCATTTGAACTTTGGAACGTAACTCACTCATTGGTTTCGTACTCTCTTGGCTATTTTCATTACCTCGCTTAATTTTTTTGGATCTCTCTAATAACTATTTCACTCGTGTTATAAAAGATTTTAATCCAACTCACTACAATTTCTTAATTTAAGTGAAAAAGTTGCAAGGTTTAAAACCTTTGAGTCTATTTATAGACAAGTGAATCTTACATCTTTGACATTGGGGTTGAATAATTTTAACAAGGTTGTTCTGAATTTAGTCATGTTGAAAATTGAGAGTCTAAAATAGCTTGACGACATTTTCAAAAATCACCAGCTTTCAATAAATTCTACCAACGTTAGCTCTATGGATCTTGTTCACATTGAAATGGTTCCCACAAATTAGCAAAATTTCCCCACTTTTTTAGATATCAAAAGAACTTGAATCATCTAGGCCTTTCAAATAGTAGAATTCAAGGGGAAATTTTCAAGTGGTTCTCTGGATTGGGTGGTTTGAATCACATCAATCTTTCTCATAACTTTTCGTCCTCTGGAATAGATGTTCTCTTCTCTAACTCTAAACCAACCACAACCAGAAAAATGAGTTTTAGAGACACGTAAAAGATGTCACTGAAAACCTAATTTTGTCACTAAAAGTTTCAGCGACGAAACCACGTTCATCGCAGAAAACTCGTCGTTTAAAGTTTCAGCGACACGGCCTTGATGTCGCTAAAACTGATAGTCAGCGACAAGGACCGGTGTCGCTGAAAACTATTTTCAGCGACATCATATGATGTCGTTGAAAATTATATGTAGCGACATTTACGTATGTCGCTGAAAACAGTTTTCAGTGACACCTTACGCTGTCGCGAAAACTATGTTTCAGCAACATACGTATACGTCGATATATATAATTTTCAGCGACAAGATTGCATTGTCACTTAAATTTTATATAGCGACATCTGTCTACGTCGCTAAGAACGAGTTCCAGAATGAGCAATATCCTGTTTTCGTTCCAATTTCATCTTCGATTTTGCTCAATTTTTGTGCTTTAAAACGACACATATATAAAACATTGCTAAAAAGTATTTTTAATATTAAAAAAATACGTAAGGTAGATTCTCCAAATGTGTAACATCCTGTTATAACAAAAAAGTACTAGCTATACAAATAAGAATTTGTCTTATATATTTGATTCAATTACATATAACAAAATAAAACATGTTTTTTTTGTACGAAATTCTTCTTCTGAATGATCCAGCACAACCGCTTTTGATGAGATGACATAGTATATCCTATAAAAAATTAACAACACAACTTATTTAACATGAAAATATAATCAAAAGAGTTTTTTTTTATGAAAAACGTAGTGAACAACACTAAACAAATCAACAAAAAGTAATCTATTAGAACTCCAAAATCATAGCTTATAATCTAAACAACTATTAAATCATTTCTAAAACAAACAAAATTGCAATACTAAAAGAGAAATAGTCTCGACATTAAAACCAATATAGATCTAATCATGTTATAACACTATAAACAACTCAAAATACTCATAACTTCATAAAATACTAATAAACTCATTTGTATATATATACAACACAAGTGATGACTACCATAACTGCAAGATCACGACATTTCAACTACATCAAAACTAATATTTATAAGTATATGCATCAAACGATCGTTGTTATGCTTGTATTAACATTATAAACAACTCAAATGCTCTTAACACTTGAATTTACTAACAAACCTATATTAGACATAATATAAGTTATGACTACCATAATGTTGCTATCTCTGCTTAATAGCTAGAGGATAAGTGCAAGTGCACACTGTCACAAGTGATAATCTGGAAATATTCTAAGTTCGTCTCCACAGGGACTAGTTTTCTTTTAAAATTGATTTTGTAAACTGCTTGAATGAGCAATCGAGTTTGGGAATAAAAATTGGTGGAATTGTTGGGAACACGAAAACACACGAAAATAATAGAATTTAAAAGGCCAACCCCTACTACTGTTTAGTTCTAAAATGATGAATTACACCTACCAAATGTGCCCGTAATTACACTCAATTTATGCAAACTGGTTCAACTCCTATTCCATACCACTTTTGGTTTGTTTAGAAGCTTAGGCTAGTGTTTACATATGTCTACGCAACTCTAGAATCCTAAATGAATCAAGTGTCAACTTACGTTTAACGGGTAAGAGAGCTTATGTCTAGGATCTTGTTTTAGTTCTTATTTCTAAGTAACTTCTCGTTTTACCTTGATGAACTCCGTTGACTCTAACCTTCTCAGAATTAAATTCAAACTAATGTGATTTAAACAAGTGGCCAACAAGAAAAATCAACTAGATAAATTGTATCAATCAAGATAAGCAAAGAGAGCGTAATACGTCGTGCTCACTGATAGATGTAATTTATAGTGATAAGAACTAAAGCATTCGTAGGAGGGTTGAAGAAACAATTTACCTACTCATGGAATTGAAAGAAATTAAAACACAAGAGAAGATAACAAAAGAAAACATTTTAATTAGAATTGGAAAAAAAATACAAAATGGAACAAATGGAATTGCAATAAAATAAACAAGAGTAATTGTAGAAAAATAATTGAAAACAAAACTTAAATAAAAACTACAAAACTAAAGTAGAAAGGAAAACAAAAACATGTAATATGAGATGTCTAGAAGTGATGTTTGGAGGCTCCTTTTATAACAAGTATTTGAGAAATTCAAGGGAAGTTGACAACCACTATTT
>NW_019104631.1:19582-46574 GCF_001995035.1 Momordica charantia
TTTCTTCTCTTTCTCCTTGCCCTCTTTCTTTTCCATTCTCTTTGTTTTTCCTCCTTCGTTTTCTCCCCTTTCCCTTTCCTATTCTTTTTCTTTTTTTTTAACACGTCACAACACACACACACCACACGTGTCCCATGTTTTGTTTTCTTGTCAAAAGACCAAACTACCCTTCTAACTAAGATATCTTAATTATTATTTTTTTTTCTTTTTTTTTCACTGAAAAATTACAATACTGCCCTCACAGTTACTTCGAACAGTTCAATATCATCTACCTCTCGTCCATCTTTGTTTTTTTACATAATTCAAACAAGATTATGAGTAGTGAAATATTTTTGAAGTTATGACAAGAAAAGAGATACATACAATGTTTTCTCTGTGATGTGATGTAAAAATGCGATCGTTCCTGTTGTATGACCGTACAGTACAGACGCTCGAGCTCTAGTGTTTGTTTCAGAAATTTTCTGACATATATATAATAATTAGTAGCAAAATACTTAGAATAAAACTAATTCATATCTACAATACATACCTTAAACTTCTCCATTTCCCAACAATCGCATAAACGATGCCAATCTTCATCTCGTGCAACATCTTTGTGTTTGTGATGCCGTGCTTCTTCTGGGGAATATTCCTCTTAGCGACACCGTCAATTGACGGCGTCGCTGTATATATGTTTTAGCGACATATATGTTAATATGTCGCTAAAATGTCCAGTTTGGTCGAATATTTTTTGGGTTGGTCTATTCACCCCTAATTCGGAAAAATTCCCAATGAATTATTAATATATTATATGGCATAATATGCAAATAAAGTCTCATGTTGATTAAGTAAGGGGATGATCTATGGTATATAATAGAGGATAACTATCTCAGTATGAGTCCCCTTAGATGAAACAAATAGTATTTTACGTAAATAGGCACATGATATATTATTTAAGCTATAGTATCGCCTCGACACAAAAATAAGAAACATAAACGGAAAAAACAAGTAGTTTCCAAAATTTGGTCTCTTTTTTAGAAATGTTTCTCAAAATTTAGAAGCAGTAAACGAGAACATTATCAAACGGCTTTTGTTTTAGCCATTATTTCTGTTGTCAATTGAATTTTGCCATACTGGTTTACAAGCTGCTTGTCAACAAAATTCCCTTTTTGGCCCTCTTTTCTTTTCTTTCCGTACAATCATCTATATGTAAAGCTTAGCAATGGAGGAATTGATATACTTTTCTGAAAAACTGTTTTGAACTATTTTTTCATTCTTCACTAGAGGAAATTAAATTAATCGGAAAAATTTTATGTGGTCAGAGAAAATTGGAGGAATTTTACCAATGATTTCTGTTGATGTATAAATTTGGCCTCCTAAAATAAAAGGAACCGACGAAATTTGCAAAACCAAATTGCTCTAAAAATCATCAGTGTGGCCTTAACTACACAGACTCTGATGCTTAAGTCAAAATCGGAATAGTCGAATAGGAAGAATAATGTATTTTTACATGTAGAGATTTGTAGAGTACCTTCAATGAAAATTTACTTTCTATAGGTAAAATCCTAAAACCATAACGATATCTCCTAGTTTTGAATATAGGATATATTTAAGAGGGAAATTCTAACTCCCAATAAGGGAAATTCGAACGGTAGAAAATTTTGTAGGAAAGACGAATTTTTTGTAGGATGCTATTTGAACTAGCGAATTGGAATGTACGTGATTTCAAGAAATAAACATATGCTATTTTAAGAAATCGTATCTCAAATTGGAATGTACATGATTTCAAGAAATAAACATATGCTATTTCAAGACATCGTATCTCATGTACCTAGTTTCCATGGAAATCACATACAATATATACAATTTTCAGAAAAAATCGCATACATAGGACGTGAATTTGTCAGGTTGACTCCACTCCCACTCTATATGATTTGACATGGCAACAACCCTTGATAATGACCATAGTTTCAAACTTTGAATATTTCTTATTTATTTTACATTTTTTATATTATTTTCAAATCAACATTATTTTTTAACTCTTTTTTTTTAAATAACATTACTTTTAAAATTAGCCCGGCTTCTTATTGAATAAATTAATATTAAAATGTGTGAACTAAAATCAGTATATTTTAATGTGTTTAATTTTTTCTTATGCAAATTTATGTCCCTCTTGACTTGAATTTCCAAACCCGTCACTGATTAGGAGATTATAAAAACAACAATTTAATTAAATAGTTTAAAATTTTAAAAGTCATTTATCTCACTTCAAATTCTACCTATCTGATCTAGCTAGCATTAACTCTACATTACATTTTTATTGGGTTAAATAACAGTGAACTGACGGTATTTATGGTGGAGTGTTAGCTTTTAAAATTTCAAAAGATTAAATACAAACTAAATCTAAATTTTAAGGACAAAAAAATTGTGATTTGGTATTATTATCATCATTAAAAAGTCATCCTAAGCCTTGTGACAAAATCCATCGTGCTTTAAATAAGTCATAATTTTTAGCGTTCCTAAAAAAAAAAAGTCATAATTTTTACCGACTATTTAAATGGAAGGTCTGTCCCCACTTCCCACTGGCCACTGACTTATTTTAGACCGTTGCATTGCATATCTATTCAAAATTTTTGGAAGCCCTCTTCTATGGCATGAAAATTAATTGTTTTGCTAGCAAAGTGCTTGCATGTATTTCGATACCTCGTGGACTGCAGCCTCTTTTAACATTTCCTCTATGTGTCATCAGACAATAGGCTGGGTTTTTTTTGCCAACAAAAAAGGCTGGGTTTTGGATTTTCAAAATCTTGAGACGATACGACAACCGCTGCTCAGAAAGACAAACTCGTGAAATAAACAGGCAAGACTTCTTATTGCACGGAAAAAGGGACAGAGAAAGAGAAACCCAAAGACGCAGATAGCGCTACGAAACGAAGAGACCATCGCTGCCTTCCCACCCCTCTCCAAGTTGGTCTATCTCTCTGTTTTTTTTTTTCTCTTTTTGCTTTTCTTTTATGTCTGTTTTTGGGTGGAAATGGTATCTACTTTGTTTGCCGAATCAGTTTGGTGTTTGCTACATTTAGTTTTAAAAGCACCGAAGTTCGCATTTTGAAAGTCTCGGTTAATCATAATACCCTTACATTACTGATTACACCACAGCTGATTCGGCTTTCTCGAGTCCAGAATCTCCTCCTATTTTTTGGCTTTTTAGTTTGCAGCATAGAAAAGGATTTTTTTTATTTTTTTATTTTTGACTTTAGCATAGAGAAGGGTTTATAACCGAATCTTCGCACTTCAACTTGAATATATAAACTGGGTTTTCTTTAAACTGTTTTAGTGGGGGAGGGTTCTTGTGATTTGTTAGTTAAGTGATTAGGATTTAGGGTAGCCCCCTTGCAATTGCGTATGTACATTTTTCCCTACCCAATGGCCCTCTTCATAAGCTTTCGGGGATGTCGATGCCTCTAGTTAAAGTTAAAACATAAAAATATATCAATTACTGATTCATTATGCAGTTTGAAAGCGGTTTCTGGGATTAACAAAACAAGAGTGTGAGTTTGAATTTTGAGGTGCAGACATTTGAAGAGAAGATGACGAAGAGCCGAACTCCATACTGCTGGTGGTTTGACGGTCGCCACGACACAAAACGCTCACCTTTGCTCCAAAAAACTCTTGCTGGTTAGCATCTTTATTTCCTTTACTCTGTTCATGTTGTTGCCGACCGATCTACACCTCCCACGCTCAAAGAGAAACTTGTGTTCCTTATTTTCTGAAAAAAGAGAGGGGGGGATGTTCTCAGAATTGCATCACTTATCACTACACCAATTATCCAGTAGTGTTGATCTTTTTCTTCTAGGTTGTGCATTGAAGTTTTTCTTCTGGGTTTGGCCATTTGATCTTAACCTGTAACTAATTTTTGCAAAAATAGGGCGGTTCTAACATTCAAAGAGTGATTTCGCCACGGAGTTAATTGTTTTACGTTGACATACAGATACAAAGACCTATGAATTTTGCAAAAGTAGGGTAGTAGTTAAATTGAGTAGCTACCGATTAATGTTTCTGCTTTTTCGTGAGGCAGAACTAGACCAGAGGACACTGGCAATATTAGAACTGCTCGAGGAAGATGCAGATTCATTTGCCAAACGTGCAGAGATGTATTACGAAAGGCGCCCTCAACTTATCAGCATGATTGAAGAATTTTACCGTTCTCACCGTTCACTGATAGAGCGATATGACCGAATCAAGACCGTGACCAGCTCTGGAACTTGCCAACACCTCCTCGCAAACGTGTCTTCCCCAGAAAATAAGTTTGCGCTTAGTATGGATATGAAGTACTATGCCTTCTCCGAGACGAGTTGTGATATTGACCTTGAACTTGCAGATTCTGCAGTGTCCGAAGTTGATGATCCTAATCAGGAAGATAAAGTCCTAAATGATAATGGAATCAAAGATATTGACCTCGAGAAGACTAGTTGTGATATTGACCTTGAACTCGAGTATTCTGCCGAGTCGGAAGTTGATGATCCTGAACAGGTAGATGAAGTCCTAGATGATAATGGAATCAAGGGGGGAGTTTTAGGTACGATCAACAATGTTGAAGCAAGAAAGTTGGGGGAAGAAATAGAGAGACTCAGGGAAGAGAACAGAATTCAGAAAGAACAGTTAACGCAGAAAGATGAAGATAAGAAAGAAGTGATTAGACAACTGAGTTTTGCTGTAAGTTTGCTGATGGATGACAATGCGAGGCTAAGGATGGGCGAGAATGGAACTAAATTCGCCAATGAAAGGAACCCATTTGATTCTGGTCGTGTTAAAGGAACGTTCTTAAGAAAGCTGTTTCATTGGCCTCGCATTTTCCAGTGAACTAATGTTGCTCTCTAGTTTTGTCAACAATTAACCAATGGTGTAAAGTTACAGCCTATTGATACTATAAGTATACAATAAAACGTGTTACAACATTATATTAGTAAGTAGTAACAGATGTTACCTTTATTTTTTAAATGTTTTAGCATAGTCATCTTTTCTTCCATTGTAATTCATAGCAGACAAAAAATTTGGTTTTCAAGAATCACCTTGGATTCTGATCCGGCACAAGTTGTGGCCACTTACATACTTGGCATCATCAGAATTCAGATGCAATAAAAAGGGCAGCATTTGCCATATCATTGGTTTCACAAACTGTTCCTTCTAAAGCACCCACGTCGAATATCATCTTCTCAAGTTTCTGCTCTTCAATACAAGGAAAAAGGCGACTCATTTCCTCCATAACAAATGATGTCGGGATAGGAAATGGTGATATGCAATTGACCCGGATACCGTATTCACACAACTCTGATGCCATGGATGTAACAATGCATATAATAGCGACCTTTGACACTGAGTACGTGGGTTGGGGCAGCCCAGCCCTCGGTCCTGTGACGCTAGCTGCGCAGAAAATAGACCTGATTGTCGAGGGATCATGACACGGGAGGCATGTTTGATACCAGCCAGGACTCCACGGACATTGATGTTCATGACTTTATCGAACACCACGAGGTCGAGGTCCAAAATGCTTGGAGGAGTGTTGCAAGCAACCCCAGCATTGTTGTACATGATATCTAGCGTTTTGTGTAGAGAGATAGTGTAATTGACAGCACCAGCGACATCAGACTCTTTAGTAACATGACATCACAGGGGACGAAGGCTGCGTTGGGTCCTAGCTGCTCGGCCGTCTCTAGGCCAAGTTTTTCTCTGACGTCGTAAATCACAATTTGGCTCCGTTGTTTATAAATTTGGACGCAGTTGTCTTCCAATACCGCTTGCTGCTCCCGTAACCAGTGCTATCTTGCCTTCAAGCCTGCATATCAAAAGCAGATTCTCAAAACAAAACTAGGGCCTTCAGATCTGACATTTTTATAATATACGGGAAGTTGAAAAATATAGGGGAAAAGGAGAGTACAAACATAAATTGGGAATTAGACTATAATTCAGTTCACCATCCAGCATGGGAAGACAATCCACTATTGAAGAAGCTCCAGTAAGCGAATTCTTTAAAGTGGCAACACCTTTTCTAGTTGAACCATTAGCAATACTGCGAGATGTATCAACACAAAGGGCAAAAGTATTTAATTTGACACTGCAAGATCTTGACTTCTTTGACAGCCATCAAAGTTAGACGTTTTACTTATTCATAAAAAGATAAGAAAATCGTCCTCAAATTGGGAACTGGCGGGGTTCTTATTCATTGTGTGTTTTATAAAATTTTAAAAAGAAAATATTTACTTAATGAACGAGAAAGCTGCTTTGTGTGTAATTGGCACTAGGAAGAGATGGATATACCTCAGCCCGATCCGGAACATGCTTTCCGGAAGGTCTTCCTCTTGACAGATGCACGGCAAGTTTGTTAAAGAATGTGGAGCCGGCGGGTGGTCCGTTAGTGGGGATGCTGGAGCCTCCAGGTATGATAACTTATACGGCATGACACTTTAGTCTCTACAATTAGAAAAATAGTTCTAAACTAAGGAAGTTCACTTTTTTTACCCTAAAGTTTTTGTATTGGATTTTTTACCAATTTTTAAAATATTATTTTTTTAACCCTTAACATTTTTTTTTTCAAATCTTTTAAAAGTTTGACACGTGTGTAAATATTAAAATATCCTCGTGATAACTCTGCGTTTAGACACAGTGGTCATTCAATTTGGAAAAAATAAATTACCTTTCTTAAGGCTGCACATTGAAAATTGTTGGGAAGGGAGACAAAATAAATATAACTAAAAACATTTCAGCTATTGTATTGGGCCGTGGCTTTTTTATTTTTTTGGGCCCTTTTTTTTATATTTGGGATTAGTTAGACTATAGTTGAATGCTATAAAATTTACACATTTGTTATGAAACAACCTCATTTAGGATGGTACTCGTCACCCATTTACTAATATATCCTTTAGTATTTCACCTCAATATTAATTAATTTTTAAAATCCAAAATTGACTACTTGGGAGGTTACATTTTAAATCCTTCAATTTTGTCTAATTAGAATGTCCAAAAGTGAAAAATATCAAATCTCCATAATCCTTCATTATTGAAAAAATTTGAAAACCTCATTCCTCTGACTACTCTTCTTCTTCTATCATTCTGTTTTCGTCAATTCCTTCGTCTCTTGTCGCCGTCTGACGTTCCTTCGTCTCTGGCCGTCCGTCTGTTTATTCCAAGGTTTCTTTTTTGTCGCCAGCTGCCCGTCGATCATTTGAACCCTCCGTTTATCTCGGCCATTGTCTAGTCGCCGACCGGAAGGTTTGTAGGTTATTTGCTTTATTTGTTAATTGTAGATGGATATAGTCGTATATACTTTATAGCCAGATATAGGTTATATATCCATATAATTATATGTTATAATAACTATAGTTTATACCACCATTATTAAGTGTATGTTGCTTTAAGTATTAAAATTGGGATTATGATAATAATTGAATATTTTGTAATAAATTTCATTCTTTATAGAATATATTAAGGGGTAATTAAGGAATTATGAGAATGATTGATTTAGGTCCCACAATAATTTAATGTTTAAATCAAATTTGGAATATTAATCTTTTGCATTTAAATAAAAGACAAATTATAATAAATATAAATGCCATAAATAAGGGTAAATTTGCCATTTGAAAAAATTTTTAAATCCAGAAATCTAAAATTTGTAAACATCTAACCATTTGTGAAAATAAGTTTGCAAAATAGCTTATCCAAGACATTATCTCTTTATATTTCCACGGTAGGAAGAATTAAATTTTTATAGAAGCAAAAACAAGGGCAGCGGCGGTCATTTTTACGGCAGAGAGAAGAGAGAAGAAAGGAGATATTGGACTGTAGAACGTCATTGGCAGTCCGTTCTCGCGATTCTTGTGAGGTTTTTCATTCTATATTCCTAAATAGCTATTGTTGTAGTGCTTAGAAGTTAGGTGACTATTGTTATAGCATCTAGATAGCATTTTAGAGAAAGTAGAGTCTATTGTAATCTTGGAACCTATATATTGTAGAAGACTCCAAGCTTGGAGTGAACCAGTATATTTTATGGTATTTGTTTTCTATCCCTATCTCATATTTCCTTTATTACATTGATAGAATTGTTACTTACTCATAACTGTAGAAGTGGAAAAATACTAGTTAGATAGTATTGGATTGCTCAACTAGATATATTAGTGAATATATTATATTTTTCCCCACAAATATGTGATCACGGATGAAACTTGTTAGTCAATTTTATGTTGAAATTGTTTTAAAAATGAGGTATTTTCAAAATTGCGAAGTATCTTTTTTCTTTTCTTTTATTTTTTTCTGTAATTTAGCCAATTTTATATTAAATATTGTTTATGTGGCTTTTCTCTACTTTCCTGGTTCCCAAGCCACCGCAGCATCCTTCCGGTTCGATTTGTATATAAGAAATCCTAGCGTCTACTCTGTGAATAAGAAATCCTTATGAACTGTTGTGTATCCTATTCCTATCCTAATTCCTACCCTCAACTTCTCTAAATTTTCGGCGGCCTTTTCTTAGCCCCACCGTCGACTTGCCGTAGTTGTCTTGTCCCCCAAATCCTTCTCTAAATAACGATCAATCTGCTATAGAAATTCACATTACAACTCTCGCCGACAGCAATATGATGCTCAGAATTCGCAGTAGAGACGGCCTCGAGCGAGTCGCTGTAGAGAACCCACACATTACAATCGCTCAACTCAAAGCCATAATTCAATCCCAGATGAAAATCCCAGTCCACAACCAAACCCTCTCCACTCACCAAAATATTCTATTGGCTAAGAGTCACGACGATCTTTCCAAATTTACTGACATGTCTAATCCTAATTCCCTCCTTTCTTCACTCAATCTGTCTCATGGGTCTATTGTCTTTCTTGCCTACGAGGGCGAGCGCACTGTTGCTGGACCTGCTTTCCATCCAGCCGGATCTTTTGGCCGTAAAATGACTATGGATGATCTAATTGCTAGGCAGATGCGGATCACCCGTCAAGAAAACCCGCACTGCGAATTGGTTTCGTTCGATCGGGATTGCGCGAATGCTTTCCAGAATTACGTTAATGAAACGCTAGCCTTCGCTATCAAACGTGGGGGGTTTATGTACGGAACGGTGTCACCAGAAGGCAAGGTCGAGGTAGATTTCATATATGAACCGCCACAGCAAGGAACTGAGGACAATTTACTGTTTTTCCGAGATCACGATGAGGAAAGACTGGTGGAAGCGATTGCAGTTGGGTTGGGGATGAGGAAAGTTGGGTTTATATTCACGCAGACGATTAGTCAAGACAAAAAGGACTACACCTTATCCAACAGGGAAGTACTTCAGGCGGCTGAGTTTCACTCCGACAGCGGGTTGAAGGAGTGGGTGACAGCAGTAGTGAAGTTGGAGGTGAACGAGGATGGGGGTGCTGATGTTCATTTTGAGGCTTTTCAAATGAGTGACACGTGTATTAGATTGTTCAAGGAAGGTTGGTTTGAGACGGATATTGGTGAGGATTTTGATCCCAAGCTTTCCAAGATGAAGAAGGACGTTGTTGTTGGTGTTAAAGACACTAGAGATGTTGACAATGATTTTTTCCTGGTGGTGGTTAAGATTTTCGACCATCAGGTTCGCGGATTCCTTTTATTTTACTCATCACATTACCTAATTCCTTTTATTGCGTCCAATTGGGTGTGTTTTATCTTCATAATAACCAAAATCATGCTTCTCTTTAATTAATGACTGATAATTACAAATATTGAGCTTGTTGTTGCACCCTTAGAATTCTCGGATTTCTTTAATTTTGCCTCGTATTGTGGTTCATTGGACGCACATGAAACACTGAGGGAGACAGACGACGTCTCGTTCATTTTTTTCCAGAGAACTTACTGCATACCTAGTATGACAGGAATATCATGATTAGAAGTGAACAGTCTCCTTGCTTTGTAAACTGAACGTGTTAGCTATTGGCCAGAAGGGAATTGAGGTTTTTAGGTGGTGTATTTTCCATTTTCTTAGGGTAACTTGAGCTCTATTGGTAGTAGTTTCATGAAATATAAATATGGTAATTCGTACAGTACATATTTGTAATTTAGTATATAAATGTTGCTTCCGTTCTCTTTCTCTGAGCTTTTCTTACTCAGGCAGCCCCTTACAACTCATCTATCCTTCTAGTAGATGGTTTTCATGATAAGATTCTTGAGATGGGCTTCCCCAAACAATCATTTTCTTTGAGCTGTGTAATCCGGGGTGGCTTTTTGTGAACCATGGCTCAAGTAGGACCTTCAATGCTGTTCCTAGCTCAAGCTACCTAACCTTAGACTCCATTGTCTTTTTCTTTTTTCCCACTGCTAGATTGGTCAAGAATGAAAAATTCCTCTTTTTAATTCAAAATCTCTGCCTAGCTTTCCTTGTTCTTTCATTCTGGCTCACTCTTAACATTAAATTTCCTTTAAAGTTCCTTAATGGTGATCTATACAATGGAAAAAAGGCTTCCTTAATTCCTTCAGGCATAAAATGCTTTCTCGAGTGATCTATTCTGTTTTTCTAGCTTATGGTTCTCTCGTGCAGGAATTAGCTGTACATTTGTGTTTTATTTTCTCTTCACCTTTCTGCCTTCCCAAACCATTTTCTTTGAGCTGTGTAATCTGGGTTGGCTTTTTGTGAACCATGGCCCAACTAGGACCTTCAATGCTGTTCCTAGCTCAAGTTACCTAACTTTAGACTCCGCTTTCTTTTTATTTTTTCCCACAGCTAGATTGGTCAAGAATGAAAATTACCTCTTTTTAATTTAAAATCTCTACGTACCTCTCCTTGTTCTTTTCATACTTGCTCCCTCTTAACATTAAATTTCCTTTAAAGTTCCTTAATGGTGATATTTATAATGGAAAAAAGGCTTCCTTAATTCCTTCAGACATAAAATGTTTTCTCCAGTGATCTAATATTTTTTTCTTGCTTATGGTTTTCTCATGCACGAATTAGCTGTACATTTGTGTTTTATTTTCTCTTCACCTTTCTGCCTTCTTAGTAGCTGCATGATTCGGTGTTTAAAACTTTCTTATAGCTTCTTTACTAGAGCCAAGAAGCAATTATTTACTCTGGAAGGGTTGGATGTAATGTTTACGGATATTAGATTTAAGAAAGCAGTCACTAATGAAGATCCAACATATTTTTGGAAGAGCAAGAGGTTGTTAATGAAGATTTATTGGAGGTTTCCCTAACAAAGGAATTTAATTTACTTTTTGCAGAGGATAAATTACACTCTCCTGCAAAAATGGATTTCATTCCTTCTCTTCCTCGAGAGCAAACTTTGATAGTCGAAAAAGCTTATTGCGCAGATAATCAAAGTTTAAAGTTTTTATTTTTTATTTTTTTAAGATGTTGGTCTTACCCTAGTTCCATTCATCGAATAGGTAGACTTTAATTATGGGCAACAGGTTTTTGGTTGGTTTCAATTTGATGCAGTTTTGAGGGTTGAGATATTATCGCTTTTGTGTCTTCTCTTGGTGGAGGGAGATTTCAGTTTCTTTTCTTCTAACGATCAACTTGTGTTAAGTGATTGTTTTGATTTCCTCCTCGGCAGTCAGTTCTTTTGAATTGGCGAGCTTTATTGATAACAGTTTTAAGCATCTGTTTTTGGGCTTCCAATCTCATCTATTTCATGTGTTTGTTTTTTCTTTTTCTTTTCTCGCTTCCTTTGGGAGCTTGTATCCTTGAACCTTTTTCTTCCTTTCCATATTATCAATGAAAAGTTTGTTTCTTGTTCCAAAAAAAAGAAAAAGAAAGCAGTCACTAATACTATACGATCACCTGCTGGGTAGATCAATATCCCCCCAAATTTATAGACTCTTAAATATTGTAAGATCATACAATAGTCCTAATGTCTTGCCTATTGATGCGTTGAACGATTTTTGGATGTTTAAAAAATGGAAGAAGGACCAATGATTTACTTGTTAATTTACTGAAATAGAATTTAAGGGTAAGAACTAGGTTGTGTTGGGTTTACTAAGTAAAATTTGTTGCAATATTTAATAGTTTTGATTGGTGATGAGACCATCATGAACTGTACGACTTGAAATTTGGAAGATCTTATTGTTAAGATTGATCTTGAGAAAGTCTATGACTATGTTGATCGGAGCATTTTGGATAACCCTTATGAAAGAAGGGTTTTTGGCTTGAGGGGAGAGCTTGGCTTTGGAATTGCCTTAGGTTGGTTAATTAATTTTGGTCTCTGGGAATAGGGGGAAAATTTTTGCTTTTAGGGAGAGGTCTTGGGCAGGAAGGGTCCCTTATTCCTTTTCTCTCCTTGGCGGTTGTTGACGTTGTTGAATTTTTGGCATCTCATTTTCCAACAATTCCATATTTTGTTGGTTTCTCAGCTTCTTAGTGGTTGTCCGGTTTTATCCCAAAAGGCACGATTGCTTTGGGTTGTTTAGTCCAAGTGCAATCAAATAATTTTTTTAAGACAACGTCAAAGTTTGGAACTAGCAGTTTGATTTAGCCACATTCAAGGCCTTTCATTGGTGTTCTTTGTCTCAGCTATATTTTAATTATTTTGTTAATGGTATTTGTTCTAGCTGTAATACTTTTATTTTTGCAAATTAGGTTTCTTTATTGTTCTTTCACTCTATTAGGAGTTTGTTTCTTTGAACATTTCTTGTATCTTTCTCTTTCATTATATCAATGAAGAGTTTGTTTCTTTTTTAAAAGAAAATAAATAAAGAAAGAAAAGAAAAAGATAAGGTTCTTATGAAGTAGTTCCATGTGGGGAGGTAATCTTAACATAATCCTATTTGTTTCTTAAATCATATTTGGTCTTAAGATTAGGGATAAGAGTTTTGTGGTTGATATCTTTTGTGATCCCTTCAAGTTGGCTGGATGGACATCTATATTAGGGTGTGAAGACAGGGTCCTTCCTACCATTTATTTAGTGCTTCCCTTGGTCATATTCCCAGTCATTTGTTGTTTCGGAATCTAATTGTGGAAAACGTAAAAATATGTTTTGGAGAAAGATGTTCGTTTCAAAGGGGGGTGGTAGGATAATACTTTTCTAGTCTGTTTTGAGTGGGACTCCAACCTACTTTATTTCTATAGTTTAGGGACTTTCTGTAGGAGGGTGTTAATGGGGCTGAGGTGGGTTATCATATGGCGGGATGGGAGGTTATTGTTAGGATTCCGATTGCAGAAAAGTAAAAAGTAACTATATTGCAATATCAAAAGTCTTTCGAGATGACTATCTCCCTCCCAATAACTATACTAAGTTCTTCGCCTTAGACTATTCTCCAAAAGATGCCTTCCTACTCTCCCTACCACCTTTATTTATATTCAATTTACCTCTAACTTATTACCATAATACCCTCACTAATATACTAATAATATTCTCAAACCATCCCTAATATGACTCTCGTAGTTGTTCATAACCGATTGATTTAGGTGAGTTGGATTGAGAACCAACTATGTAGCATGTATATCGAGAATTCATGTATTGTATACGTCATTAGTCCAATCCTTTGTAAGCTATTGTAATATGGTCCGATTGGCAAAACAGCTCTGGCATTCTTTTTGGAGCCTAATGCTTTGAGGCTTAGGGTTATAACTAGTAAGTATGACCCTCGCCCTCTTGAGTGTGGAACTAAAGACAACCTTAGGAACCCTTAGTAAGCTATCTTGTATGGTTTTCCTCCCTTTTCAAAGTTTTTAAAATTTGGGGATGACTCAATTGCCTGCTTGGGAGAATTATTGGGTGGGATAGTCTCCTTTGCTTTCTTTCCTCTCATTTATACCATCTTTCTTCTTTGAAGTTTGTCTGTGGCTTTTGTCCTCCCCCTACGTGTGTCTCCACTTAGTCCTTTTTTTCATCCCACTGTTTGATAAGGAAATGTTTGATGTTTTTGCTTTTTCGTCGTTGTTTTGGGGGACCCAAGGTCTTTGTTTATAGATTCTTAATCTTTATCCTTCCATCTCTTGTACCCCCACCCCTCCAAGCACTTTTTATTCTCCTCATGGAACCTTGAATTCTCAAGAACAACAATTTTTTTGCTTGGTGTAAGTTTTACATGGAATGGATGAATTAAGCATACCACTATATCTAGAGGTGTTATTTTGTGGGGTCGTGTGGTGCGTTTTTTATAATTGTGATTTTGAGAATCTTGGTTTTTGTTTTATGGACCTACCTGTTTGTGTAGTCGATTTGAAATAGCTTTTTAGAATCTTTCAATGTGTGTTTTGGTTCAATGATGGAGGAGTTTTTTTTTTTCTTTCTTTTCTTTTCTTTGAAGAAACTAACTTTTATTGAGATAGAATGAAATAAAAAACACAATAGCAATAGAAAAAGGGAAAACCCAAGAAAGGAGACAAAATCAAAAAACTAACAAACTATGCCATAAAAAAAAGGGCTCGAGTTCAAATGAATGAGATGAAAAGGATAGAAGACAATCTTTGGATACGGTCAATGGTGTTAACGCCTCTGTGGGCAACCTGCCAGTGGAAGAGGTTATGTTTCACCAGCTCTTTCAGGCAAAAGAGGGGCTCTTTGGTGTCAATTTTTTGGCTGATATGTGGAATTTTTGGCTCTGAGATGGATTGAAGAATTTTAGAGGCATTGATTGTCCTTGGTAGGTGTGGAGTTTGTAGCTAGGTTTGGTGCCTCCTTTTATTTGTCTTTTATTTCTTAATATTAATAATTGGAGAAAAAATAAACTAACATTTCATTATCAACAAACGAGGGAGTCTAAGAAGGAGATATGAGATATCCCTCCAGCACACCAATAGGTTAGTGTTTGTATTCTTTCCTTAATCTTGATGGAAGCTTGATTTTCCATTAAAAAAAGATATATATTTATATATATAATAGCCTCTAGGTTTAGGACTTGGGAAAAATGAAAATGGTGATTTAAGTTTTCTTGGAGCTATAAGTATGAGATCCTAGCTAGGATCTGTGTCTCCGTAATTATTGTTGAATGTATCATGTATAAATTTGAATTTGATGCTTGTCCAGTGACATCAGATATTAATACGTATTTACAAAAGCCTACATGGTTTCTTGCCCATGACTTTGTATACATGTTTGGTACCTTATTTTAGCAACACTTATTTTTTCATCTGGCTAGAGAATGCTGTAATTAGACACGATCACAGTTGCTGTTTTGGCTACATGGTTGCTTTGCTTTGCTTTTATCTGTAATAAATTTTCTTGTCATTGCAATTTTAATTTTTTTTTTCCGGAAGGTGTACAGAGTCGTGTTTCCTAGTGAGAAAAATTACAGGGGAAGCCATTTGTTTTGACTCTTAAGTTTTTGCGTACCAAGCTAAAATTTAAATGATATGTGAACGCACTATCTTTGGGTGTGGGAATGCTTATGCAAAGTGTGTAATGCAGGGTCCACTTTCGACAAGTTTTGCCATTGAAAACCGAAATGCTCCAGTGACCATGAAGGCATTGAAGAATCACCTAGAGCGTTCAAAAGGGCTTCCGTTCGTGAAGCGAATATCCGACTTTCATTTGCTGCTGTTGCTGGCCAGGGTATTAGACGTGAGCTCTGATGTTCCTGCACTTGCGGAGTGCGTTCAGACCCAGACAGCCGTGCCTGAAGGTTACAAAATATTAATCGAGTCTATGGCTAGTGCTGCTTGATAATATATTATACTATGCAGTCTCATCTGCAAGTTCTCGATTGACTACATTGGATCTCTCTCAACTACTTTTCATTGCCTCTCTTAAGTCTTAGTCTTCTTAACAACTTAAGACTCTAATTGTATTTAAATATATTGTGATAATCATCTGCAAATCTCGTTCTGGATATCTTACGTTTTCACAGAACTTAATGGCATCCGTGTTCCCTTCTTAAGCTATCCTACATCTGTTTCTGTCCTGGATGAGGACGACGACTTTTGTAGAATTAACCTGGTATGTGATAGAACTGAAATCAAAATTACAAAATGAAATAAGCTAACATAGGAGCTAATCTAGGATTATATCAGAGCCAAAGTATTTATCGGTAATGACATTTCGTTTCCTTTAACATTTTATGGAACAGTGTAAACATATTGAAATTATGAAGAATTTACTGCATATTTCATGATGAATCAAACATCACGTGTACTGTTAACAAACTGCATAAATGTTATAGCATGGGGTAGAAAGTATATAACTAATGTAATTAATATCTAAGTATGTATTAAGTGTGTCATTTATATAATAATATAACCTAAAATAAAGCATGCCACTTATATCAATAAGAAAGCCTACAATTATACTTAAACTGAACTTTTCGACACGATGATTATCAGTGATGTTATGAAATATATCGTTTATATATTTAGTGTGATTTTTATATTTTTAATAGGTATATCACAAATATTTTTGCTACCCCTTACGAGTAAAATCTCACATGCCACATGGTTAGATCCCGCGAGGCCATGTAGATCATGAGCTTTGCCCAATTACAAAAGAGCATGAGGGATAAAGGCCCCTGCAGTCGACCCATGGGCATGAAAGCATGTAACAAAACCTCGATCAAAGGATCACCATATCAAACATCAATCGGCAATGAAAAATGATTTCGCTGTCCAAGGATCTTTGAGGACCCTTTAATAACATCCTGCGCAATGGTATGATCTAGATACAAGAAGATATGCCATCTTCTGCATACGGAAGGAGAATGGAAACCTTTATGCAATGTGTTGAGTATACCATACTCCTAGCACTCTTTGCACTCAATTCTCTTATTCTCCTATAGCTCGTTTTACTATGATTCAAGTACTTACTTAGGCATTAGACGATGTTAGGTTGAGTACCATACTGATATTGAGTCCGGTTGATTACAGATTGGCAAGCTATCATAAGGTGAGAGTATCCCAATTGTCCGAGACCTTGTCAACTCAGCTCGACCAAATTTCAGCATTGAATACTACGTATTATTAAAAACATCCTTACAAATTTAGGATATAATTGCAAAAATGACTTCAATGTAGTTGTTCCAATTAATCTAAAAAATTATATGGCATGATTTGCTTGAAGGTAAAAACATTGTGTCCGTTAACCAACATGGTCAAGAGAGGCACCTTTTGACTAAAAGATTGTAAATGTTGGTCAAGAGAGGCATTGTACTAAAACAAAATCGTATACATTGTACTCATAACATAGCACTATATAGGGAAATTTGACTGAATAAGCGTTCTGTATGGCCATTTTTAGTTTTTTAGTCGCCCTTTACAGAACATAAATTTTCTAGGCATTTGCTTACATCACCCACTTTGCCAAATGATCGTCTATGCCCCTCCTTACTTTACTTTTTAGTTTTCCCTCCCTTATTTGAAAACACTCCATCTCTCTCTCTCTCATTTATTTTGTTTGTTTGTTTCTCTCTCTACTTTGCTTCTTTCATCTACTGGCGACTCTCGATCCTTGGTGAACTCCAGCTTTTCATTCACGACACATTCATGTTTTTTTAGTATTTTCACTGTCGTATTTCGTTGGGATCTTTTCGGGAACAATACTACCTTCGTAAGGTATTTGTTTGCAAATGATTCGATGAGCTTGTTCTGATATAAGTGGTTTGTTTATTGGTTTGTTGATTTTCAAACATGGAGGGAGAAGCTGACGGACATGGCGAGAAGGCAAGAAAGAGATCATTAGCGCGTTAAAGTGAGATGGATAGCTAGTTAGAGGATGATCGAGAGCGAGAGCAAGATAATACATGAGCGAGATCGAGAGCGTGTTAAAGCGAGATCGAGAGAGATAAAAAGACATGAAATTTGAATTTGTTGAATGGTTGATTGGTGTTCATTAAAGGCTGCATTTATTGATTTAGTTATTCGATATTAGTTTCTTGAGAATACCAAAAGGGTGTATCGGAAAATTGCGAGAACGCGAAAGAGATCGTGAATAAGCGTGAACGAGAATGAGAGTGAACGAGAATAAGCATGAACGAGAAACAACATCATACGATAACGAGAAACATCAAGCGATGATGATAAAAAAGGAGAAATTTTAAGTAAACCGGCATCCCATTGATTAATTTTAAGTAAACAACATCATACACTACTAAATAATTTTAAACATTATTACGGGATCGAGCACGTAGATGGGCCAGTAACTAGGTAACTCTGTTTTTTAGACGAAGTCGGTCGTCCTTATCCTCCTTCAACAGTCCTTCGAGTAAATCTCGCGTTGCTTCAACTCGGGCTCACTTGTACTTCGTGTTGTTCAGTTCATGCTGCGTTCGGCGCAGCTCTCTCCTTAGTTGAACGTTTTATTCCCTTGCTTGTTGAATAGTAGCGTTCCTTGAATCTTGTACATTGTTTTTTTAGAACGAGGAGGATTGATTTGAGATAGGGCTGGTTGCTCCATCGGAAGACGGACTGTCTGACTTGTAGGAAGTTGACATACTATTTGCTTCTGAAAGATGTTTGATATTCTAAAGAAGCAAACAATTGGAAGTGGATGTCTTTGGATACTTGGTGGTATCTATATATAGGGGTTGGATGATGGTAGTTGGATGTCAAGAGTCACAAAATTAATTAAATTGGGAGAATGTGTAGTCAAGGGTCACAATGGTTGGAAGAGTAACTAACTCAATAGAAAGGAAGGAAGCGTTGGGGATTTGAAAGGGCGCATTAATTAATCACTCTTAATTGGTTATGGATACAGATGTTTAGACAGAGAGAGAGCGAGAAAGCGAGAAAGGGAGAATGTGAGAAATGGATAAAGTGAGAGCGAGAATGCTAGAATTGATGTGCGAGAAATATGCAACGAGAGAGAGAGAGCAAGAAAGCGAGACAAATTTCAGATCCTCAAATACAAATATATTACTACTGAAATTGGATGTTCTCACAGAGGCACTGCACTATCTTATTGACTTACACCCTCCTTCCATCTCTGCATGCGGATGTCCGTGCTGTCGTAATTGGGTTAGTACACGTCTGTCTATTGTGACCCGATGTACCGCATCGAGAACACTTGTTGATACGACGTTGCTCACCGGTTGAGACGATCCGTTGCATCCTACACCGACCTGCTCGTTTAATGAATCCTGGTGGTTGGATGGGAAGAGGCTAGTAATCATCCGACTTTTTTCATTCCGACACGTGGCCTACCGGTAAGATTGGTTCTATATAGGCACCAATTAGGAGTCAACACTGTAACATGGATCGATCAATGTGTGCAAATTTATATTCTTGTGCCTCGCTGTTGCTATTGCGTGCGAACATGGAATATTGATGTACTGAAACTCCATGCATGTACATGTACGGACATTCAAATCAACCGTCTCATCCAAGCCGTCGTCTTCAACATGAAGCATGCATGCACCAATCGATTGATTTGACTATGTAGCGACAGGACTTCTCAAACCGTAGTGCAAGTCGCTCATCTGCATAGTCTGAATGAGAGGTGTTTCGGGTGGACCAGTAAGTTCTTCTTTTGTGGAACCATCTTTGGAGCCAGTCGCGGATGAACTCGACAATCTTAGTGACCGGTAACTCTCTAGCCTTTCGAAGAAGGGCATTCACTGGCTCAGTGCTGTTCGTCGTCATGTTTTTATACCTTCTACAAACTTGATAGCACCGTGCCCACTGTTCTATCCCAATTTCTTGTAAGTATTCGGCCAGTGAACCACTTCCAATCGGTAGTATCTGGTTCCAGTAGTACGTGAATTGTGGCTCAGTAGTACGCTACGTCTTGATACAATTTGAAAAATGCAGTATTCTTGAATCGAGCCTTTATGTTGTTCCCAAGGTGGTATGTGCATATAGCATGGAATGCTTCCGGGAATATCTCACTTGTTGTATTTGTAATACTGACATGGTAATCAGATATGAATACAAGAGCTGGTGAGGCTCCAATTGTGTCCTTTAAGTTTTTCATAAACCACTTCCACGATGCATCACTTTCGTTGTTTACAATAGCGAATGCAAGTAAGTATATTTGATTACTCCCGTCCATTGCGACACATATTAGCAGCACTCCTTTGAACTTCCCCCTCAAATGTGTGCCATTAACCATAATTACACTTTGTGAGTGTCTGAAACCCTATAATGTTGGCACCCACAACCATGAACATGTATTTGAAGTTAAGGGAACCTTCAGTCTCGATGTGGAAAACCGTACCTGGATTCTATATTTTTAACGCCTCACCGTACGCATGGAGATACATGTATGAGTCCTTTGGTCGGCTCCTAACAATAGCGTATGCTAACTCTCATGCTCGATAGGCCTTGTCATAACTTATCTTCACCCCGAACTTTTTACGGACATCCTCTTTAATATGTTTTATCTTGTAAATACAACTGGTTCCAGCAAGCCTATCCTTTATAAGTTTTGTTACGACCCAACTGCTTGCCTATCCGTGATTCAAGGTGTCAACTGTGCAAGTGTGTTCATCTACATACTTTGATCTATATTATTTATTTTATCTGATGGGAGTTGCACTACAGGCGACCTGCATGGTGCAGGGCTGACCAAGTCCGAGTCTTGAGTGTATAAGCAGTCTGCACTGTACATGCCTTGCATGTATATTTCATTCAACCCTCACTCTTCTACTCTCGTGTAACCTTCTTTTGGAACAAATTATGCACTATGAATGGACTGCTCTTCATCTTGGTTTATTTTAGATGATCATAGGTCAATGATTTCACGAAGGATGGTTGATACAAATAGTGAGACTTTAGAAACCTGTTCTTGGAGTAATGCAAATCGGAGGTCATCGTCATTCGTTATGAACATTGGCGGTGAAGCGCATGCCAAGTTTTATGGTATCCTAATCACCAAGTCGTACTCAGTCTGGTTGACTTTCATCACTCTATATAACTGATCTTTCAGTTCATTCATAAGTGAGACAATTATTCCTTTCAGCTCACCACCAACATACGAATTTGTGCTGTCATCCCATATACCACCGAATCTTATGAATTAACTCTTCTCAAGCTTCATCCTGCATATAATACGATATGTAAGGGCAACATTAGAAGGGGACAAATACATAGATTTTGAACAGACATGCATGTGTTGCAATTATGTGAAAATTCTCGCTCTCGTTAATCCTTGATCATTCTCGATCTCGCTAATCCACGCTCTCGTTTAATCTCACTCTCGATCAGTCTCGATCGATCTCATCCTCCCTCTACATTAATCTACACCTCGTACATTCTTAATGCAAGGCCAATAAGCAGAAGGAACGATATTTAAAACGTATATGCAAGATAGACGAAATAGGTCAGTGGTCATGGGATAGCGAGACAGATGTGTTCATAAACAACAAGTGTAGTTAAGTTACGAAAGGAATACATATTAATGGTTCGGAGAGAGTACTTACAGTGTGATAAACGAAGAAGTAGTGCAATGAATGTATGTTCTACTGCTTCACCAACCGAGCAAGGATAATAAGTAATGGGAGGAATGGATGAGGGTAAAACGTTTGGGTTTTTTTTGTTGAGCTTCTATTCCAATTACAATATGTTTTCACATTGCATTGATCACCATTACAATCTGCCATGAAGTTCAATTGGCCGCACATCATTAAATGTATCTGATGACGTGTGGGAAAAGAAAATTGTTAGCGAGACCGAGAAATAGGAATAGAGAGGGAGTACATGATCTTGAGCACGCACTTTAACAATGAGATCGAGATAATGTGCGCTCGAGAGAGGTCATATCGAGAGCGAGGTAGAGCGAGATCGAAAGATATCATATCGAGAGCCAGGAAAAAATAGTGTACATTATATGGAGAAATACTGTAAAGTCATGCAGTTTCCTGTTGAACTCATACTATCACGAGCAAATCACACAAAAAATTACCTAAAAATATTGCATTATCCAATGAATAAACAAAATATGGCATGTTCATTCAAAGTACGATTCATTGTGTCAAAGTTGTTTGGCATACTGAGTCCTAATATGCGACACTTCAGACTGTACAAGAGTTTCTAAAGTATTACCAGTTATAAGGTACTCTATAAATTTACATGAAAAAATGCCACAATCTATATCATTTTTCTTTCTCGTGTCAGTCGTTGGACGAAATACATGCCACAGAATCCTCTTTAGCTTGCAATCTGCCTCATACAACAACCCACATGCATACAATAGCAATGGGATGATATGACTCAACGGTCGCAGGTCCGTCATCAACTTCGATATGGGAACGTGCCTTGGAAATGAATCGTACACAAAAATCTCGAACTGGTTCATATCTATCGCAACTAGGACCTAATGATCTCTAATGTGAAGCGAGCTGTAGACGACATTGACGTCCCCCCAAGCTGGTATGAATTCTTCCACCCGACCCAACACATACTCCATGCACTCCTCATATTCGTCCGAAGTGGGATCGTGTCATGGAGGATCTTCCCCTTGATCAGTTTATAGGGGTCACCTTCGGTAGCAAGAAGTTTCTGCATAACATCAACGTCACACACGATTAGATTGGTCAAAGCATAAATATTGTACGTGTATGAATTACATATCTTACCATTTGTAGTGGGTCAATGACAGCCCACTTGTGAACGCACAGGTGCGGCCGCTTACCGAGCTTCTTCATGATGAAATATGTTATGGCAGCAGTTGAGGAACATTTTCTAAGGTGAGTTTTGTAGAACCCACAAGATAACTAGGTTTAGGGGTGGGGGTTGTATTTGCTGGTGTAGGGGCCGAATCACTATAATCGGGTTGATGTGGCGTATGGATCGTGCTAGACGGGCCAACAATGGTGCTTGAGGCAGGTGCCTCAACTGTCGACTCGGACGTTGTCCTGCTGGTATGTATTGCTAGAGGTGCCATTTGGACGTCCCCATGATCCGTAACAGGGATAACCGGCGTGATGTTCGGATCCCCTAAAGCCATTTTACTACTAGAATGGATGGAATAGACATCTAGATTGGGTGTCCCGACTGCAATGTCCAACTCCACCCTATCGACAATATGCGTGGGGTTGGTTAGTACAAGATCTTCGGGATCGGATGGGTGTAGAGTCATCTCTACGTCATCGGTCGCCTCTGCATGCATCAACTACAACATCATCATTTCCACTATCGGCACCTCCGCGTTCATGGTTATCAACATCTGCATCATGCTCAGGGATATCATCGGATCCCAATGTAGTGACAGGTGGACTGTATCCGACAAAGAAACACCAATGTTGACCTCGCATGTATCCAATAGCAAGAACGTATTAGTACTTGGTCCCAATGAGGACATATAGTATATTAAGTCATAAAAAAAGCTACCTGGCACAATCTTTGGAGCATGACTTTCATTTCACTCGAGTTTGACTTAACATCCGCCATGTTCGAAGTTAAAAGATCCAGCCTCTCTCCATAACCTTGAATCCATCGTTCGATCCATGGGTGTCGTCCCGTTGTGTGGCGTAAGCATCGCGTGACGTCGACCGAGGTGCTTGCTGCGTGCTTTGCCCCACGTTCGAATGAATAGAAGTACTTGGTACTTCAACTGGTGTCGGTTTTCGAGCTTCGGACGTGGCCTCTGTACGTGGGATGTCTGAGACTCCTCCACTACCGGCTATACAGTCGATATTAACATATGCACATCGTTGAGCAAGAGATTATCTTGAGCTCCAACATTGTCATTGATGGGGAAGAATGTTGTCCATGCTCGCTGTCGGAAGTAGAACCCTCGAGCGCACCTATGTCAACCACCTCTCTTTCGTATAATGGACATCTCTGGTAGTCCCTCTTCATCTCCGTCTCCATGAATGGATAAGATATGACCAACTGTATATACATTAGAGGAAAAAATGTGTAAATACAATTCAATAGAACTACACAACAGTAAATATATTCTACGTTACCGTTCAGTAGACTTAATTTTAGATTGTTTACCTCCGCTGAACTAAGCACCTTCTCCCCCAAATCTTTTGTACCAACGACTCTACTGCACGAATACCGAAATATCTAGATAATCATGGTCTCACTCAATCAATTAACGTTGGAGTAATGAGAGATGAGACGACCTCATATATCCACACCTAATATAAAATCGAAGTTTAATTTAACGCCTCAAAACGTTTTAACCAACAAACAGGAACTAGTATGCATGTATATTAATTACCTGGAACGCAAGAGGAAATTCCGCTAGACTATACTTCACTTGATATTTTTTGTTCGTTCTGGCTTTATTTTTGTTTAGCGCAACTTTGTCATTCATCACACGCTTGAGCCCGTTAAGTGTCCTACTCCAAACATCATAACCCCAGTCCAAGTGGTTAAAGTAGTCCAAGTCACCCACTTTATTGTACAAGTTAATGTCAACTTTGGATTTGCTCTTGCTCTTTCCCATCATCACGAGCTCGGTGTACAACATTAATGTCATTTAACGATATTGTCATCGTCCTCGAAATCAATCTGCTTGTAAAGCTCCACAAATTGTTCAAACAAGATGGACACTTCGTCGTTGAAGTACTTCCTCCGCAACCTATTCTTTTGAATCTTTTTCTGGACCACCTTACCAGGCAGCTGCCACAATCTCGTTATAAGCAATAATTGATCCTTCGAGAATGTCAACACATTGCCACCAATGAAGAATCTCATGTTGTCTTCATTGCTACCAGCAACCTCCCTTGACAGAAAGTGATGAACTACACCACTGCAAAACATCATCTCCAAGTCAACAAATCGACCAAATATTGTTCTTATACGAAACGTATCAAGTTATTTGCTTTGAGCTTATCCTTGATAAGCCTGTTCACATTGCTCAGTTACCAGCAATAGGTCATTCTCCAAGTGCTCAAGTGAGACATGTTGGTAGCTTGAGCCATAAAGAGGTCATTCTCCTTAATCCTCATTTGATGGTCTACTGTGCACCTGCAACAAATTAAACATGATATATGATCACAAATTAAGCATATAGGGAAACACGTAACAAATTGAAAAAAATAATCGTAACCCACTGGAATTTCTCTCGCTCTCGATGAACAATGATAACGTTGAACCTCGCCCACTCTATTTCTCGCTCACGCTATTTCATGCTTAATCTATTTCTCACTCACGGTCTTTCTCAATCTCATTTTTCGCTCTGGCTATTTCAACATCAGCCCCCTACAATAGCACTGGTTTTCAATAACACGATTTTTTCTGTCATCGTTTCATTTCCACGGCGCCGATTATGTATTTTCCTCTTTTTCGAAAAGCCTTAGATGTATAAAATCCACAAAATTTTGCTAAAGAGACAGACGACCAACATAGAGGTTGTACAAAACAAACGAACAATAGCTACAATAGTGGAAATTAAAACGAAAAACTTACGAAAGTGCTTCATCTCACCGCTTGAAGACAGAGTCAGAGTTACCTTAAGGAGTCGCAGTCGGAAGACGAATGAGTAACGAGAAATCTCAAAATCTCAATCTCAATTTCAATCGCAATTGGTGAAGACAAGTTATTTTGAGTGAGCGATAGCTAGAGTATGAGTGCGAGAAAGATGGAAAAGAGGTGGGAAAATTGAAATTTTCATCTATTCGTATTACCCAAGTAAGGAGGGCAGAGACGGTCATTTGGCAAAGTGAGTGATGTCAACAACTAGAAAACTTATGTTTTGAAAATGGCGATTAAAAAGGGAAATTGGATGGAATAGGCGTTCTCCCATGCCTTTTATGTTTTTTAATCACCATTTTCAAAACCTATGTTTTCTAAGCGTTTGCTGACATTACCCAATTGAAAATTTACTTTCACTACCCCTCCACTTATACAATGCATTGTCTCTCCATCCTCTCTCTCATCTCCCTTTTTCTCCTCAATCCTCTCTTTCATCTCCCATTTTTCTCCTCCCATTTGTTCTCTACACCATCTCCCTTATTCGTTTCTTCTTCTTGTTTTTTTTTTTCCGCTTGGACACACCTCTCATCTTTTTTGTTTGAGTTATACATAATATTCCACCTTATTATCTTTTTTCGCTTGAGTTTTACGGAAAAAAAAAACACCCATTTTAAATATTTCATCTTTTTTTACTTGGGTTTTACGAAAAAAAATACCTCTTTCAGATCTTCCATTACTTCAGAAGCAATTTCTAGATCTCGCTCTTGCTCTCTCTCGCTTTGGCCATTGTTTTTTTTCCTCTCACGTAATGATAGGGGAAAGATAAATTAAATTTTAAATTTAAAATTCAATTATACTTAAAACTACGAGAGATTAAATGAGATTTAAGGAGATCGAGGAGAAATTTAAGGAAACAAATTTAGATTAAATTTTAAATTTGAATACCAAATGACTAAAATTAAGGAGATCAAGGAGAGATCGAGATTCTGTTTCTTTGAATGCCAATTTTCAAATTTTTAATTAAAAGAATCTTTAATCTCTAATTATTTGTTAATTCATTTTAAATTTGAATTTGACCAAATTGTTTCGAAATTTATTTATTTAGTTTTGATCGATTTAATCTGATTATGATTTCATTTAAAATAACTATATATTATCATTATTATTATTTAAATAACATTTTATCTCAACTATCTCGCTCAACTTTTTCTCTCTCTTTCCCATCTCCATCCCCATGGTTAGGCTGAACTTTCTCCTTCACTGAGCTTCCTTCCTCGACAAACGATCTCCCTCGTCGATTTTGATGCACCTGTTGCTGGCGATTGCTAGAGATCACCAACATCATGGAGGCTGCTCGTTAAAAAAAAAAAAGAAAAAATAGAGAAGGTTGAGAGGTTTAGTGTACTTTTATAGTAAATAAGAAGGGAACAAGAAATCCAATAAAATTTTAAAGAGAATGAGTGAAAAAATCCATGGAAGAGAGAAAGAATGAATTAATGGAAAATTATAGAAGAAAAAAAATGAGAGAGAGGGGAGGGAAATAGAGAGGAAAAAATATTGGGAAATTTGACTCAATAGGCGTTGTGTAGGACCTTTTTTGTTTTTTAAGCGTCCTTTTGAAAACAAAAGTTTTCTAGTCATTTGATAATATGAAATTACATATTTACCCTTCATTCACTCTCTTTCATTATTATTTCTCTTTCTCATTCTTCAACTTCTTCTCTACCTATCTTTCTTTCTTTCCCATTTTTTCTCTCCATCATCTCCTTTAT
>NW_019104631.1:46934-58364 GCF_001995035.1 Momordica charantia
TCTCATAGAAGACGATGACGAGGGAGGAGATGTTGCTGGCACAAACGTGAGACCCACCGTCGAAGAAGAATATCACCGGAAAACGCCTGGAGGGGGAGAAGAAAGAACGGGAGAGAGCGAGAGATGAGGGATTGAGGGAAGAACGAGGGAGAGCGAGAACGAGGGAGAGCGAGAGAAGAACGGGGGAGAGGGAACAAATTTAGATTAAATTTTAAATTTGAATACCAAATTACTAAAATTAAGGAGATTGAGATTCCAATTTAGATAACGTTTTATCTCAACTTTCTCTCACTCCCTCACTTTTCTCGCTATCTCTCGCTTAACTTTCTCTCACTCCCTCACTTTTCTCGCTCTCTCGCTCAACTTTCTCTCTCTCTTTATCTCCTTTCCCATCCATATCCCCAAAGTTAGACTGAACTTTCTTCTTCCCAGAGCTTTCTTCTTCGACAAACGACCTCCGTCGATTTTGATGCACCCGTCGTTGGCATCACCGGAATCATGGATGCTGCTCGTTAAAAAGAAAAGAAAAAAAGAAAGAAGGTCGAGAGATTTATGATTCTTTTAGAGTAAAGAATAAGGGAACGAGAAACCCAAAGAAAATTTTAGGGAGGATGAGAGAAAAAAACCCACGGCGGAAGAGAGAAAGAATGAGTTAATGAAAAATGATAGAAGAAAAAAAATAGAGTAAAGAGAGGAAGGGAAATAGAGTGGGGAAAAAGGGGATAAGAGAGAAAAGTGGGAGAAGGGTAAATACATAATTTCACATCCTCAAATGCTTAGAAAATTTGTATTTTGATAAGGCAATTAGAAAACTTAAAAGACTCGACAGAATACCTATTCCCTCGAATTTCCAAAAATACTGTGGAAATCAGGGGACAGGGAATAAGAGAGAAATCTAATAGCGAGCGAGGATTAGTGAAACTAAATTAAGTGATGTGAGAAATCTAATAGCGAGTGAGGATTAGTGAAACTAAATTAAGTGATGTCGGTAGACAAAATGGTACGGAGAACGCTTATTCAGTCCAATTTCCCCGTATATAGCACAGCATGATCTCCTAGTTGGGTTGCGAACTTGCGATGCCCTTCTCGTCATTTGGCGGGAGATTAACATTTCCACTCGCTCGATCTACCGACGTTCACCAACATAGGGCATAGTTTCCTACCTATCGTCTCCTTCTTTCCCGCGTCAGAATCTCCAGGTCAAGTTTTCTGTTGAACAAAAACCGTCGGCCATGGAGGACGCTGCTACTCCTGCTTTCGGATTGACCACTCGCCGCTCGGTGATGATTGTTCTCAGTCCTCGTGGAGTTTTTTGTTTTCCTTCTGTTTTTCGTTCCACAGTGATATATTTATTGGGATAATTTGTGGTGTTCGGGTCAGCAGAAAAGGACGAGGGCTCAGATTGTAGCCACCGAAGCTCAACCTTCCAAGGAAGACGGTGGTGGTGGCAACAACAATGACAGGACCAGCGATGCTAGCGACCAGGTGGACAGGGAGAGCTCGCCTGAAGACATTGAAGAGGCTCGGCCTCCTAAAACTAAGCGGAACCGTTTGGAAGGCACTTCGAGTGCTGCGCATAAAGTCTCTGATCAAAACTTGATTGGTAACTAATTTTAAATTAATTTATCGGCATCATGAATGTTCATCTTCTTATTTAGGTTTATTTTATCTACGACTTAATGATGTTTCCATGGATTTTGATAACTGAAAGCACAAACTCGTGCAATGGTTGGAGGTGTTTAGGTTTTAGTCATTATGGCGATACTGCTCAATGGATTGTTGTCCTTTTCATCGTTTTGCAACTGTGCTCATGTTCTTAATAAAATTCTTCCTTTAATGTTGTCTGCTTGAAAGAGTGGATGTGGATATTGTAAATGCCACAATCGTCGGGTGCTTGCTCATCGTTACAACGCAAGACTTGCTTTATTATGATTTCAGGAGACAAGATGTAAATCTTGATAAGCGCTGTCATGTCCTTTAATTTTCTGCAGAAGTTATAAAGGGAAATGGGAAACTTATTCCTCAAGTTGTTAAGCTTTGGGTGGAGAGGTATGAAAAAGATCCAAAAGATTCAATTGTCGAGCTCCTGACCATGCTGTTTAAGGTAATTCAAAGTGTCTTTCTTTATTTTCTTTCATTTTCATTTTCATTATTTATTTATTTGTTAAATTTTAATAATAAGATCTAATTTGAGAGAGATTTTAGAAAACAACCGTTTCTTTCTAAGTTTTTTCTTAGAACCTTGGATAATGCAAGTAGGTGGGAAGTTGGTTTAGATCTCCTGAACTGTAGAATGCTTATTTTCATTCTTAAATGAGACTATCCTCTTATTGAAGCGGTATTGCTATGAAACAAAGATTTCTGATTAGTGAAATTTACAAACTTACAGGCTTGTGGAACTAAATATCATATCAAGGGCGACTTCCTGGAAGAGACTGATGTCGATGATGTTGTTGTTGCTCTTGTCAATCTTGCGAAAAAAGTATCGTAAATATTCCTTTTATGTACATATTTTATGTCAAACCATTTTTTACATTCTCCATATTGTTGTCACCTGCTAGTCTTCTACTGTCAATTCTTATTTGAGTTCTCTGAAAGTTTGCTCAAATTCTCCTTCAAACGTTGGCTTGACTTTGTTATCACAGGGTAAAGTTGAAGATTATCAAAGCTCCATATTGTACCTTCTAGTGTTCTACTGTCAATTCTTATTTGAGTTCTCTGAAAGTTTGCTCAAATTTCCTTCAAACGTTGGCTTGAATTTGTTATCACAGGGTGAAGTTGAAGATTATCAAAGCTCAAAAAAGGAGTTCAAAAACTTCAAAGATAATCTTGAGTTATTCTGGGACCATTTGGTCCATGAGTGTCAACATGGGCCTTTGTTTGATCAGGTGTTATTTGATAAATGCGTGGACTACATAATTGCATTATCATGGTCAGTAATCAACTGCAAAGTTTGAGTATATGATTTATTATTTTCTTAAGAACAATTCTCTGTCTCTTCCTCTAATATATATATTTTTAAAAATATGGATCAGCACTCCTCCAAGGGTTTATCGTCAAGTGGCTTCTTTGATGGGTCTCCAACTCGTTACATCATTCATAAGTGTTGCTAAAATGCTTGGTGCTCAACGTGAAACTACTCGTAGACAGTTAGATGCTGAAAAGAAGAAACGAGCTGAGGGACCACGTGTGGAGTCTTTAAATAAAAGGTTTTCAACGACTCATGAAAATATTACAGTGTTGGAAGAAATGATGCGCAAAATTTTTACCGGGTACAATCTTTTGCCTAATATTTCTAAATGGGCTGTTAAAGTGCTTCTAACTTTTACCTTCTGTTAGTAATCTTGTATTTCTTGCTCATTATTTCCTAAGTTTTCTTAGCTTGTTTATTTTTGAAGGTTATTTGTGCATCGCTATCGAGATATTGATCCAAACATTAGAATGTCATGCATACAGTCTTTGGGAGTATGGATTTTGTCCTACCCATCACTATTTTTGCAGGATTTATACTTAAAGTATCTTGGATGGACATTAAATGACAAAGTAAGTTACTTGATTTGGAATCTTTACCAACTACTTTATTGGTCCTACTCACCGTCTACGTGAAAACAGGTTCATTATTTTCTTTTATTTTGTGGTGCAGAATGCAGGTGTCAGAAAAGTTTCAGTTCTTGCTTTGCAGAATCTTTATGAGGTTGACGATAATGTGCCAACTCTTAGTCTATTCACTGAGAGGTTTTCTAATAGAATGATTGAATTGGCGGATGACATTGATGTTTCTGTGGCTGTGTGTGCCATAGGGCTTGTTAAACAACTACTAAGGTGACTCAGTATAATTTATTCCAAAAGCTTGTGTAGATACATATTTATTCATTCTTTTCTGCGTTTCAGACACCAACTTTTAGCTGATGACGACTTAGGTCCTCTTTATGATTTACTGATTGATGATCCGCCAGAGATCAGGCATGCCATAGGAGGATTAGTGTATGATCACTTGATTGCTCAGAAGTTCAATAGCTCCCAATCTACTCGGAGAGGTTCTGCTCTATTTTAAAAATATATCTCACGCTTGTTGTTATTGTTTGTCTGAGAAAGCAATCATATGGTAAATTATTTTCTCAGGTGATGGCGACAACAATTCTTCTGAGGTTCATCTTGGCAGAATGTTGCAAATCCTGAGAGAATTCTCAACGGATCCAATATTAAGTATATATGTTGTCGATGATGTCTGGGAATATATGAAGGCCATGAAGGTGTGTTATATTCACCTCTACAAGAAGGTTTTGCAAGATTTGTGAACTAAAGGGGGTGAAAAGAGGTTCAGTCTAGTTTGGTTTTTGGGATTTCTTTATGAAGGTTTTTGAGATTCTTAATAAAGAATAGATCATCTAGGTTTATTAATTATTAGATTTAGTTCAATTTGTCAGGGCCTTGAGGTGGGCACGGGTGCCCCTAGATATAGGGAGCAAAGCTCCAACTCCCGGTTATCATTAAAAAGAAAAAGATTTAGTTCAATTAATTTATGCCAGCAGTACTAAGGAAACTGAATCATAATGACCTATTTAGATTATTATTAGTTAAAAAATATCTGTGCACGTGTGTTGCTCATGCTGTGAATTTGTATGTATTCATGCTGTGAATTTGTATGTATTTAATACATAGGTTTATAAGAGTTCAATTTCGTAGAAAGAAAAGAGGTTGGTGTGTACTATTAGTACCATATTTTGGTGTTCTGGATGATGCTTAAGCTAATGGCAAACAATACTGACAATACATCACGTGTATAAGGTAATTATGATTATATAAACACAAAGTTTTGTGTTTTAGGTTAATTATCAACATTTATTTTTGTAGGGCAACTGCCATGAGTTTGCCAGTGGTCGAAGAGGAAATTTTTTAGCCAAGAACTCTTTGTAGTCGTGGTTGAAACCATGGTGCTCATCCATGGAAGGATATTTGATATCTAATCTTTTGAGTTTTTTGATACGAAACATTGTAGCGTGAGATGATTGTTGATGAGGTTAGTGATGTGAATAAGTTGGATAGAACCCACATGGTTATCAACAGATAAGAGGAAACTTTGAGAGTCCTATCACTTATGGTTTAAAATTTTATATGAAAATTTATGAAATTGTTGACCATGGGTCTTCTCCTAATATCACAATTAGATGCCTGCTTTAATCTAGTTCATTATTTGGCAAAAAAAAAAAAAATGGTGTTGGCAACGAATTTATGGTATCCTTGTCATTTAACCCATGCCAAAAATCCTAGTTTAGATTAAGTTGATCGTATCTAATATGGGAACTTCTTGTGCTTAATTTTGAATTTGGGCCTGTTTTGAAGAAAAACTTGCGATATTGACATCTATTATTTACTACCGCAATTTCTTCTAAACTTGGTAGTTTAGATTTCTGATGCCACTTGTTCTTCCAAAGAACAAAGAAGTAAATTGAATAAGCAACAAATATGTTTAAAGTGCTCATTTATATTTTAGAAGAATTACTTCATGGTAAAGTTAGATGATATTGCTTAAATCTTGACTGCAGGACTGGAAGTGCATTATTTCCATGCTCCTAGATGAAAATCCTTTGATTGAGCTTACTGATGAGGATGCTACAAACTTGGTTCGTCTTCTTTCTGCATCTGTCCAAAAGGCAGTTGGGGAAAGGATTGTTCCTGCCACTGATAATAGAAAGCAATACTTCAGTAAAGCTCAAAAGGTGTGTAATGTTGAGATTACACTTAATATCCTCTTGCTCTTTGGTTCTTAAAATGCAAAACATTTCCAGTCTAGCCTTAATGAATACAGAAAAATTCTTCTATGGTCAAAGCGAATATTTTAATCTCCATTTTATTTAATTATGCTCCTAAGTACCACCATTTGGTATATGCCAATGCATTGAACCAAGTAAGCTAAGCTTTTACAAGTGTCAGCTTCCCCATCTTTCATATTGTCCTGGTGCTCATGTTGGTTCCTGTGTGATGCTTCACATATATTTTTATGGCACATTTGTTTGTCATTTTCAAAATTTCATCTGCCCTTTTAGTGCTATTATTCTTCGACTCCATAAGTCTAAATCTTTATTTGTTCTAATTATCAGGAATTATTTGAAAGCAACAGACGAGACATAACTATTGCCATGATGAAGAATTATCCACTACTACTACGCAAGTTCATGGCTGATAAAGCAAAAGTCCCATCTTTAGTTGAAATTATCGTGCACATGAATCTTGAACTTTATTCCCTGAAGAGGCAGGAACAGGTTCTGTACAGTTGCAGCAGCTTCATATTTAACTTTTTTTTAGCTTAGTTCTGATGAGTAATTGTCTATCTTTTGTTATCTTCCCTCAGAATTTTAAAAATGTTCTTCAACTAATCAAAGAGGCATTTTTTAAGCATGGTGAGAAGGAAGCATTGAGATCCTGCTTGAAGGCCATTGACTTATGCTGCACTGAGAGTCCAGGGGACTTGCAAGATTTTTCCCGTAATAAATTGAAGGAACTTGAAGATGAGCTTTTTGAAAAACTTAAACATGCTATGAGAAAGTTAGAGGTATATAGAGGTGATATTGTTTTTTTAGTTCCTCCCCCTCTGGATATATTTTTATTAGCATGCTTAAATCTTATTGTCTGCAGGATGGTGATGATGAGTACTCCCTCCTTGTAAATTTGAAAAGGTTGTATGAGTTTCAATTGTCAAGGCCTGTTCCTATGGAAAGCTTATATGATGATATTATTATGATTCTTCAGAAATTTAGAAGCATGGATGAAGAGGTAAGAGTGGCTAATGGGTGAACAGTTAGTTATTTAAAACAGCCTGAGCTTATCAGGTACTTTTTTTTCCCTCATGCAGGTTGTATGTTTTCTTCTTCTCAACCTCTACTTACATTTGGCATGGTCTCTGCACTCCATTATAAATAGTGAAACAGTGTCTATAGAATCTTTATCGTCCTTATTGAATAAACGGAATGCATTGCTTGAGCATCTTGACCGTTACCTGAATGATCCTTCTGAAGTTGGTAAAAGTGGTAATCTAGCCGGTCGAGTAAGTACATTGTTCCTCCATTTCTATCAAGTTCAATAAGGATATTGAAATCCCCAGTGATCTCTTGGAATTTCATACTGATTTAATAACATTGGATGTGTGTAGGTTTGTACCATCCTTGCAGAAATATGGTTTTTATTTAGGAAGGAAAATTATTCTTCAACAAAACTGGAAAGATTAGGGTTTTGTCCTGATGCATCTGCTGTTCAAAAATTTTGGAGGCTATGTGAGCAACAGCTAAGTAATTCAGGTATTGATTTAATTGCTTTGGGACTTTCTTTTGGCTGGAAGTGTGAAAATGAATTAACATTTTTTTTTTTGAAAAGAAACATGTATTTCATTGATAGATGAAAACATTACAAAGGGAGAACCCAAGAGTCCAAAAATGGATTTACAAAAAAGTCATCCGTCTGGCCAAAAGTATAGAAAGACTATATTCAGACAAGTGGTGCTTGCATATACACCGCCAAAAAGAAAACAGAATTAAAAAATAAGCTAAAAGGTTCATCAAAGTCATTGAAAATCCTATTGTGCCTCTCCAACCAAATCTTGCACAAGAAAGCTTTGACTATGTTCGTTTTTTTTTGAACAAGAAACACAGTTCTCATTGAAAAAAATGAACTTTGACTATGTTCGTTCATAATGTTTGCTGTGCCACTTTAAAAGGGTGACCCATAAGGACGTAGTTGATGAAGGTCGATGTCGGCATAGGAAAAGCCATCTGCCAATTGAAACCATTCCAATGAGTAATTTACAGAAATTTTGGGCGAAGGGGCAGAGAACAGAAATATGGTACTGAGACTCATTATTCAGCTTGCACATTTGGCACCAACTTGGAGAGAGAGCAGGGGACTTTCTCTTCACCAGATCATGAGTTTTTTTAGCAGCACGGGATAGTTCCCAAAGGAATACTCTAACCTTCTTGGACATCAACCTTGCCAAGTGGATCTGTAGAGGCCTCCATAATCGTCACTTGGTTCCTGTAGAGAAGAATAAAAGGAACGCACAGTATATAAATTGGTTGGATCCAGCGGCCAAATCCATCTATCCTCCTTGTTGCTAATGTGGATGGAAGCAAGATGTTATATTGAAGCCCACTCCATCTATCCATTAGTTGAAGTTTTGGTTTTTGGCGCTCTTTAAATAGCCTTCTTAGTTTCAGCAAATTATTTTTAGGAAATAGTTGAAGGGTTTTTCATCTCTTCTTGGCTGCTTTCCTTTCTGTGGAACCCAAGGTTATTAAATCTGTCTTTATTGGCTCTCGATTTTCAGCAGCATCAAGGAGAATTTGAAAGGTTTTGTTTCAGCAGCATGTTATTAACTCTTTGTCTTTATCGATTCTCAGTTTGCAGCATCTTCAAGGAGAATTTGAAAGGTCTTTTATTAGCAGCATCTTCTTTTTGATCTTGCATCTCATTTTTAAGAAGGGGATTAATTGGTTGGCTATTTCCTTGGAAGTTTAAGGGTCTTTTCTTCTTGATCTATATATAATCTTTTGAAGAATGATTTGCTTTAGGAGGTTTGAAATGAAATCTCAATCCTCTTCCTCTATTGGAGATCCTACAAGATCAACATGGCGTGCAATGTGTGGTCTTTCCTTCTCTTATCAAAGGATTACAGTTGTTCCCTCCTTCTATGCAGCATTTTGGTGTCACTCTTGAAGCCTAAAGAAGTAGTTTTGGTCTTGGTTTTCGACTCGTCATTTTGCCGAAGTTTTAGTCGGTTTTTTCTCCATTGTTTTCTTTGATTGGCTGGTTTTTTTTTTTCTTTTAATCCTTGAACATTTTTCTTCCTTTTTCATATTAATGAAAAGTTTGTTTCTTGTTTAAAAGAAAATGAAGGCCACTCCTTAATCTCATTGTCTTTTAGAGTTCTCTGAAGACTCAAGTTCCAACAATTTTTTTCTGGACAACACAAATTTCCGACTTTGGAGGATGAATAATGTGTTAGTCTATAGAGATAGGGGAATCTCGAGCAAAGGGACCTGTTTTCAAGCCAAATATCAGTCCAAAAGAAAGTCGTTTCACCATTACCTACTGAGTTGCAAGTATTATCCATGATATTAGCTTTCAGCTCGCAAATGAAATGCCACGGCATCCAACAGGATCTGGATGGTTGCTTAGGGCATGAGTCCGATTGTGAGGAGACATATTTGGCTTTAATAACCTTGCTGCACCATAAGGCCTCTGGTTCATTTAAATATCTCCATAACCACTTGGCAAGAAGTGCTTGATTTCAAAGCTTGATGTTATCAATTTTGAGACTGCTGTTTATGGGGGTTGTTGAACTTTCTTCCACCGAACATATGAGAACCTCCCATGGACCCTCTCAAAGGAATTTTTTCACGAGTTTCTCAAGTTTTAGAATTTCTTTTGAGGGCATTTGATAAAATGAAAAGAAGTATGTGGGAAGAGTGGAGACAAGTGGATTTGATGAGGGTGAGTCTACCCCTTTTGAAATAAAAGCATGTTTCAGCTTCTAAACTTGCGCTCAAAGTTTTCCACTATAGGATCCCAAAGTGAGAGAGAAATAGGCTTACCACCAAGGGGAAATCCTAGGTAAGTGCTTGGCCAAGAACCTAGCTCGCACACAGTGGATGAGGCCAAGTCCTCCGTGTCAGAAACTTCCATATTTATGCCCAGAGTCTCTGATTTGCTGTAATTAATATTCAAGCCAGAAGCTTTTTAAAAAATATTCGCTAAGGAGAATAGATTTGTTATTTTTCCATGCTCAAATTCAGAGAAAAGAAAGGCATCGTTTGCAAAGAGCAAATGATTAATACGAATGGAAGATTTGCTTAGAGAAAACCATTTGATGAAACTATTTTGGGAGCCAAAGTGAGGATGCAGAGGTACAATAAGAGTTTAAAAGGAAAAAGGAAGAATAGATCTCCTTGTCGAATGCCTCTTGAAGAGAGAATTCTGGCTCTTGGCCAACCGTTGATGATGGTGGAGCAGTTGCACTAGAGACGCACTCATAAATCAATTTTCTCCATCTTGGGGAGAGTCCTTAGCTTTGAGAATGACATAAAGGACATGCCAGTCTACTTTGGCAAAATCTTTTTCTAGATCTAGCTTAATTACTACAACTTGCTTGTTTTTGTTGTTCTACCCCTCATTGAGCTTATTTGCATTCAGGGAGGCATCGAGGATTTGMTTTTTTGCTACAAATGTCGATTAATACTCAGAAATAGTGTGTGGGAGGGCTTCCTTCAGTCTATTAGATAGCACCCTTGCTATCACTTTGTAAGCACAAGGAATCAGGTTGATTGGGAGAGAATCATTGACTTATTTGACCTCTCTTTCTTTAGGTATTAGGTAGATGTGAGTCTCATTGAGGGGTCGATTAATGATACCATCTTAAAAAAATCATGGAACACAATTATAAGGTCATACTTGATAATGTTCCATGAGTTTTTAAAGAATTATCCTGTTTAACTGTCTGATCCATGCGGCTTATTTGTACCTAAGTTGGTTATAGCCTGATTCATTCCTCTGTGAAACTATTCTATAGCCTTTTTGGGAAGCAGCAGAGCTGGGCCTGTATGCTCCTTGTATTCTTTCAAATTTTTTTAATGAAAGTTTGGTTTTGTATCTCAAAAAAAGAAAAAAACACTCAGTCATTCTTATACTTGCTTCCGTACGATGATTTTACCTTTGTATGTTTAATGCGTTTTATACATTATCCATATAGATGAGAGTGAAAAAGAATACGGGGAGGAGACAAATAGAGATGCAATCATGATTGCTGCAGCAAAGTTGGTTGCTAGTGATACAGTTTCCATGGTAAACTTGTTTTGTATTGGAAATCATTTTTAGTTTTATTGTCTTTCAAATACTGCTGGTTTGTTTGAAGTTTCTATCAATCAAAATCCTTTGGCTTAGTGTGGGAAAAGCTCTGTCGGGGTGTGTAGCTTGAGAGGAATTATTTAACTTTGAAAGGGAAGAGCAAAGTTGTAGACACTCTTTTCTTGAAATAGTTATTTTTATTTTTTTGCTCTTGGGTTCATGATGGTATTCTCTAGCTAGGGTTTCAAGCATTTGCTTTTTATTATTATTATTTTTTATTTTTTAACAAGAAACAACTTTTTATTGATAGATAAAAAGATATAAAGTATTCAAGGATACAACCTTCAAAAGAGAGAAGCAAAACCATGTACCATCCAAATAAAAAAGGTCAAAACGTTGGTTCCCCAAAAGAAAAAAATAAAAACAAACCATAAAACTAGTCAAAGCACCAACAAACTAACCAGAACCAGAGAAAACTCTATCCTAATAAAATCCTGAAACAGACCAGCAAATGAAATCCTAAAAAAGAAGTGAATCTCTCACTTTTCAACAGAGTCTTCTTAACTTTCCTCTGTTTTTTTTATGAAACAGTGGTTC
>NW_019104631.1:58419-92072 GCF_001995035.1 Momordica charantia
TATGGCACCACACCCCCTCCCCCGTTCTACTACTATTGAAAGGAAACGCTACTCCATTGACATTGATACAAGATACCGACCCGTGTAAAGCTTTCTGAAATTACAAAAGACCGTGCTTTCTTTATCTCCATCCGTTGGAATTGGCTTTCCTGGCTCTCAACTACCTTCATAGCCCTCTTGGATGCCCCTCTGAATCAAAAATTTCATAAGGAACACTGCATCGACGATCAAACTCTTTGGGTGGAAAAGACTAGTAACAAACGAGGCATCATTGCAGAAATCACGAAGCTCAACAACAATGAAGGTCTTAACAAGCTTATTGTTCCTGTGGGAGTCGACAGAAAGGGGTGGCGATCTTTTTGCTCCCTCCTTTCATCTGGTCTGACCATCCACCAACCTTCTGTTCCTCTGATAACAAAGCAGAAACCAAAAGTCATTAAACCAGCTGCCTCTACTCACCCTTCTACCTCATCCTACAAAGATGCTCTGGTTCATCAAGCTCCACGTCTTTCATCTAGTGGTACACCACAGGTTATAACCCCACAAAACACAACTTTTGCCCACACTGACTTTTCTACCTCCATTATTTTTTTTTGAACAAAAAACGAACTTTTCATTGATGAAATGAAAAGGAACAAAAATTGTTCAAGGATACAAACTCGGGAAGGAGTGAAAGGAAAACATAAAAATTTAAAAGATACAAATACATAAATTGAAAACACAAAATATAGACCAAATAAACCAGCTAAACAGAACAAATAAAAGCATCCCAATTACTAAATATAAGAGAAGGGGAGTAGTGTGAGAATGGCTCGGAAAGGGAACACCAGTGAGATGCTTTGAGCTTGACAAATGAAGGGCGATCGATTAGAGATCTACGTTTACTCTTGAAAATCCGCATATTCCTCTCAAACCATATTTCCGAAAAGAAAACTTTTAATGACATTAATCCATAGAATTCGCGCCGTAGGTGACAACAGAAGCAGCATGCAAAACAGCCCTGAAAGTTGCTGCTGCATGCAAAACAACATTGGAAGTTTTAGCCGCATGAAAAAAAGCATTGGAATTTGAATCTAAAGCATGAGAACCATCATAAATGCTCTCAACCCTTTCGAAAAACACCTCTCATGCAGAACATTAAACACTTTCTCAACTCCAAAGGAGTCTATCCATATATGGCTTGTTAATTTTCCCTAACTTTCTTAGCTCTCCAAAAAAAAAAAAAAATCTGAAGGATACACACTAAGTTTCTGGTCTTGAAGAGGAGGAATCTGAAGCAAATATTTGAGCTACCTCCTTACCAAGAATTGGATCTTGCACCGTCACGTCGGCAGTGATAAAATCACATTGGTTCTTCATCACTTCAATGGAGGCATCAAAGCAATTCAACATATTGATGGCGTCTAAAGGGATACTAATAAGGCCTCCACATTTCTTTCCAATCAACTCAAAGACTTCCTTGTTCCACAAAGAAATACGCAAGTCTCTTATTTTGATCCAACCCCCATTGCTTTCAATCATTTCCCCCCTACCATGCTTTCGAGCATTCCATTTATCAATCAAAATATGAAAGCCACCCACCTTCTTCAATTGCTTCTTCTTTATTTATTCTTTTTTTTWAAAAAATTATCTTTTAAAATATATCTTGCTACTATTTTCTTCATTGTATTGGTGCCAGGGCCATGTAACATATATTCTAATTGTTAGTGCAGGTGTATCTTGGTCCAGAAATTATTTCTCATTTTCTGATGCATGGGACAAGCGTGGCAGATATTGTTAAGCATTTCATTACCACTTTAAAAAAGAAGGATAACAATATCCCTGTTATCTTTCTGGAAGCAATGAAAAGAGTAAGGATCATATACTTGTATTGGGTTTTCTTCTCTATACCAGGGACTACTTTGTGTGTATGGGGAATGTATTTAATAGTAAACAACTTGAAATAAATCTTATCAATCATTTGCTTGTCAAATATTTCAACACAATTGGTTGCAGAGTGAATCTGCCAAAGCTTAATTTTTTCAGATTTTTTGTGGCCATCCTTTTGTTCTGCAGAAATAAATTTGTGGATTAATGCTCGTACATCTTTTTTGTGGATAGTCTGGTTGAGGAATATGAGAGTTTTCAAAGATGAGAAGAAATCTATTGAGCTCCATTGGGATGACATTGTATTTTATTACTATTATTTTTTTGTCCTTTTGGACTCTCAAATCTGAAGGTTTTAGTAATTACTCACTTAGCATGCTTATAAGCTGTGTGTAACTCCTCGGGTTCTATGTTAATGAAAGCTCACCTCTAGTTTTTATAAAAAGAAAAGACGCCATTCACCCTCATACAAGCTTGGTCTCCCCTTGAATGGTAAGCTGCATACAGCATGTTTTTGGGACCCCATCTTGGAAAAATTGAGGAAGAAGCTTAGCTCTTGGGAGAACTCTCCCATTTCAAAAGGTGAGCCATTGAATGGTAAGCTGCATACAGCATGTTTTTGGGACCCCATCTTGGAAAAATTGAGGAAGAAGCTTAGCTCTTGGGAGAACTCTCCCATTTCAAAAGGTGAGCCATTGAATGGTAAGCTGCATACAGCATGTTTTTGGGACCCCATCTTGGAAAAATTGAGGAAGAAGCTTAGCTCTTGGGAGAACTCTCCCATTTCAAAAGGTGGTAGGCTCACCCTTATACAAGCTACTCTTACCAATCTCCCTATCTATTATCTATCTATCTTTTCCATACCATCCCAGGTTGCCAAAGAAATGGAGAGAATTATGAGGAACTTTCTATGGAAGGGAAACAACACACATAAGGGTGTGAACCTTGTGAGATGGGACAAGGTCACCATCCCCCTAGAGGATGGAGGGCTGGAAATTTGCAACATTAGAGACAAAAACAGAGCCCTCCTAGCTAAATGGATTTGGAGATACCATACCGAAGAAACTGCCCTATGGAGAATTGTCATTGCTGCCAAATATGGGGACAACCACTTCCATATCTCCTCTCTTTGCCCTATAGCTTCTGCTCGTGGACCTTGGGAATCTATTATCAAGCATAATCAACTTATCATGGATAGAACCATCATTAAGGTAGGGGATGGAGCTAAAACTTCCTCCTGGAAGGACAATTGGCTAGAGAATGTACCCTTGGCTGTTGCCTACCCTCTCCTCTTTGCCTTACACTCCAGCAAAAACGCTTCTGTTGAGGAATGTTGGTCGGCAGTAACAATTTCGTGGGACATACGGTTTAGAAGGAACCTCAAGGAGGCGGAAATCATTGAGCTGATATTATTTCTCCACCAATTGTCTCTCTATCGTCTTAATCAAGCCAGTGACAGACTTATATGGAGATTGGAACCATATGGAATCTTCACTACCTGCCCCCTCATTCGCGACATGGCTAATTCCCTGACCTCCCAAGCTGATGTTCTGCATTATAAATCAATTTGGAAAGACCATTACCCTAAGAAGATCAAGTTTTTTCTAATATTAATTGAGAAGGAAATGAGGGAAATGTGATGAGAGTTGGTGGCGTCTCTTCTCTCTCGGTGAAGGTGGAAAAAAAGTCTTTTCTTTTCGTTTGATTGGAAACGGTAAGGAGGTCGAGTTAGAGGAAAGTTGTAGGGGGAGAGTGTCGTTCTTAAGCCTCTCACTGCGTATGATAGCGTGGGTAAGGGACTGCTTCGAGGAGATTGGGTGTAAGGTAAATGTGGAGAAGTTCTTCAGAAGATGGAAGTCTCCGGTAGGTCTAATCTGGTTTTAGTTGGTGACTAACCCTTGAGACATATGCTGTGTAATAGTAGAAAAAGGAAACGTTTGATGTTGTGGGAATGAAAAAGGAGAGCTATAGCAGTGAGTTTGTGAAAAGCTTATGGAATGATCGTCATGTTGAGTGGGCTGGGTTAGGTTCTTTGGGGGCTTCGGGAGGGATTCTTTTGTTGTGGAGTAGTAAAGTTCTGAAGTTGGTGGAGGAGGTGCGGGGTTCTTTCTTCCTGTCGGTTGCCTTTAATTTCCCTTCTAAGGGGTTAGGTTGGGTTACTGGGGTGTACGGCCCGTCGTCTCTGAAAGGTCGGAAAGGGGTTTAGGGTTTAGTCTTTGGGGTCTTTGTGGAGATTGTTGGTGTTTGGTTAGAAATTTCAGTGTGGTCAGATTCCCTTCTGAAAAGTCTTCAGTTGGAAGAGTTCTAAGGTCGATGAAGGAGTTCAATAGTATCATTAAAGATTGTAGCTTGTTGGATCCCCCCGGTTAACGGTAGATTTACGTGGTCTAGACAAGGGACTAGTTGCAGGTTGGATAGTTTTTCAAATGTTAAACAATCTTTGGGTCCCAGAATCACTTCCGATCATTGGTCGGTTTGTTTAGATTCAAGAGCGGTTAAATGGGGTCCCTGCCCGTTTAGATTTGAAAATATGTGGCTTCCTCACCCTTCTTTTAAAACTTCCTTTCAATCTTGGTGGAACGCTGAAGTTCGAGGAAGATGGGAAGGCTTTCGTTTTATTAAGAAGTTAAAAGCTATCAAAGTTTCTCTAAAAGTCTGGAACGTTGCTACTTTTGGTGATATTAGGTTGGAGAAGGCAGAGCTTATTGAGAAGATCAAATCCCTCGATAGTCTTGAAGCGGAGGGGCTCCTTTCTTTGGAGCAGTTGGAGGAAAGGAGTAGTTTGAAAGCTCAGTTTATGGAAGTGATTCGCAAGGAAGACCAGAGTTGGAGACAAAAGTCCAAGTTTAAGTGGGCTAAGGAAGGGGACTGTAATTCCAAATATTTTCATAACATGGCTAACGGTAGAAGGAATAAGAATATTATCTCTTCTCTGGTTAATGATTTTGGTGAGGCGCTGCGTGAGGATCAAGAGATTGGAAGGGAAGTGATTTCGTTTTTTAAGGATCTTTACGCCCCGTTTCCGTGCTCTAGGCCTTTCTTGGAAGGCTTGGATTGGAGTCCTATTTCTTTATCGGAGGATGGGCTCGAAGCTCCTTTCTCTTTAAAAGAAATTCGTCGGGTGGTGTTTGGATTTGATAGAGATAAGTCTCCAGGCCTGGATGGTTTTACCATGGCCGTCTATCAAGATAACTGGGACAGTCTTGAGGAGGACTTGTTGAAAGTCTTTCAGGAGTTTCATGAGAGGAGTGTGATTGATTCTTCCATGAACGAAACTTACGTGTGTCTCATCCCGAAGAAGGAGAATGCAGCTAGGGTCAAAGAGTTTAGACCTATTAGCTTGATTACGAGCCTCTACAAAATTATTGATAAAACTCTCGCGGATAGACTTAGAAAGGTCATGCCTTCTACAATTTCAGAGACGCAAGGGGCTTTTGTTGCAGGTAGGCAAATTTTGGATCAAGTGTTGATAGCTAATGAGGCTATAGAGGATTATAGGAAGAGGAAAAGGGAGGGGGTGGTGTTCAAGATTGATTTCGAAAAGGCTTATGATCATGTGGATTGGGACTTCTTAGACAAGGTTCTGGGGAAGAAAGGCTTTGGATATAAATGGAGAGCTTGGATGTGGAATTGTATAAGGTATGTTAGTTATTCCATCCTTGTGAACGAGAGACCTAGGGGAAAAATTATTGCTTCTAGAGGCCTTCGGCAGGGTGATCCTCTCTCCTTTCCTTTTTATATTGGTTGTGGACATACTTAGTAGATTAATTTCCGTTGGAGTGGAGAAAGGAGCCTTGGAGGCCTTTCAAGTGGGAATGGAGAATGTTCGCCTATCTCATCTCCAATTTGCAGACAACACTATTTTCTTATGTTCTGGTAAGGATAGGGCTTTTAAGAACTTGAATTGTCTTCTAGGTTTCTTCGAAGCTTTATTAGGTCTTAAGATAAACATAGGAAAAAGTTTGTTGTTGGGGGTAAATTGTGATGGTGGTAAGCTTAGAGAGTGGGTGAATCTAGTTGGGTGCGAAGTTGGTGAGTTCCCCTCCTCCTATCTTGGTCTTCCTTTAGGTCATAACCCTAAAAGTGTGACGTTTCGGACGTTGGTATGGAGAAGTTTCAGAAATGCCTTTCCTCTTGGAAAAAGGCCTTCTTTTCTAAAGGAGGAAGACTCACATTAATTCATTCGGTCTTGAGGGGTATCCCAACTTATTATCTTTTCCTCTTCAAGATTCCGGTGGCAGTTAGTGAGGCCCTGGAATAAATCCTGAGGGATTTTCTTTGGGAAGGCATAGAAGAGGGGGGTGGTGCTCATCTGGTGAGTTGGATAGAGGTTACAAAGCCTCTGGAAGTGGGAGGTTTGAGTATTGGGAACTTAAGGCTTAGGAACGAGGCTTTCTTGGCTAAATGGTTTTGGCGTTTCCTCCATGAATCTAACGCCTTATGGCAAAGGATTATTGTGAGTAAGTATGGTCCGCATCCGTTTGATTGGGTTTCAACAGATGGACCTAAGGTGAACCATTTTAATCTTTGGAAGGCTATCGCTTTAGGTTTCCTTGTTTTTTCTCATTCTAGCTGGTCTGTGGTGGGGGAGAGTCGTAATACTTACTTCTGGGAGGATGCTTGGGTAGGAGATAAACCTCTTTGTATTGCGTTCCCTCGACTTTATCATCTTTCTGGAAAGAGGCTTCATTCGGTGGCCAAGGTTTTGAGTCACCGGGGAGAGGTTCTTTTTATTTCTTTGGGCTTTACTCGTGCTTTAACAGATCAGGAAACCTTAGAGGCGTGTCTGTTATTCCTGGGAGGGAGGATGTGAGACTTTGGACCCCCACCTTATGTAGTTCTTATTACTGTATCTTGAGTTCCCCTTCCTCTTCTTCTTCCCCTTCGACCCTTTGGTTCTCCTCTCTTTGGAAGATTAAAGTTCCTAAGAAGATCAAGTTCTTTGGGTGGCAAGTCCTTCTTGGGAAAGTCAATACCTTGGATCGTATCCAGAGGAGGTCGACCTTTTGTTTGGGTCCGCAGTGGTGCGTTCTCTGCAAGAGTGCATTGGAAGACCTTGATCACTTGTTGTGGACTTGTCAGTTTGCTTAGGATCTCTGACATCGTTTCATTATGTGTTTTGGGATATCCTGGGTCCGTGCTAGGGATTGTAGGGCTATGATGGAGGAGTTGCTTTTATACCCCATTTTCGTGATAGGGGTTGCTCTTTGTGGTAGGCTTGCTTTCTAGCTATGTTATGGGGTATTTGGCTGGAAAGGAATCATAGAATGTTTAGGGGGGTGGAAAAGTCTGTGGACTATGTCTGGGATTTAGTTAGATTTAATACTTCGTTATGGGGCTCGGTTTCTAATCCCTTCTGTAATTATACGCTAGGCCTTATTCTTTTGGATTGGAGTCCTTTTCTTTAGGGGATTCCTCTTTTCGGGCTGTTTTTTGTATGCTCTTCAGATGATCCTTTTTTGTAGTTCTTGTATCTTTTTCATTATTCTCAATGAAAGTATTGTTTCGTATAAAAAAAAAAGAAGATCAAATTTTTTCTTTGGGAGGCCAATTTGCTATCTATAAATACCCACGACAAACTCCAAAGGAGGCTGCCATCGATGTGCCTCTCTCCTCACTGGTGTGTTCAGAATCACAGGGTCATATTTTTGCCTCTTGCACTTTTCATCCACTTTATGGCACACCCTTCTATCATCTTTTGGTCGGTCTGTAGCTCTACTGGCAAATCTCCACAGTATATTTTCTTCCTATCACGGGACACCTTTTTACCAATGAGGCAAAAATCCTCTAGATGCAATTCATTATGGCATTGATGTGGTTGATTTGGCTAGAGAGGAACCGTCAGATCTTCCAAGGAAAAGAACGGTCTATCAATAACATTTTTGAATCTATAGTGTCATTAGTTGTTTCTTGGTGCAAATGCTCTCCATCTTTCATCACTATAGTTTTGTCTCTCTATTAACCAATTGGAAAGCTTTTTTGTAGCTCCATTGGTGGTTTGGGATGTCATCCCCTTTTGTATATTTTCTCATTTCATTGAATTAATGAAATAGTATCTTGTTAAAAAAAAGAAAAGACGCCATATCACTTGAATTCTTTTGCTGACTTATCTTGTTTGAACTCGACCATTCTTGTTTTGGGTTATGTGAGCATATATTAAATGCCTGAAATTTTGTCATCTAACACGAGGATGATGGTAAGTTGTAACAAAATGTGTAGTGGGAGTGGAAGTTAGTTTAGAGATCTGGTATGTAGGAAACCAGAGGAGGGGTCTCAAATACTTGTGTGGTAAGATCCTATTTGTTATTTGCCACCATAACCTTTATATACTAGTGAAAGTTTTCTCGAACATTTGGATTGAGGGAAATAATAAGATTTTTAGAGCTAGCGAGAGATCCTGTGAGGAGGTTTAGTCTCTTGTTGGGTTTAACATCTTTTTTGGGGCATCAATCTTCAATGATTATTATATTTACCTGTTAGGTCTTACTATCTTAGATCAGAGCTATTTTTGTATAGTTAATTTTGTTCATGCGAGTTGCCTTTTTGTACGTCAATTTTCCATTATCCTCGTTGAAAGCTTAGTTTTTTGTAGAAAAAATTAATAAAAAAATTCTTATGCATTGCTGTGTAAACTAAGGATACACTACACGATGAGACACCACCATATGAAGGAATCCTTTTACTTTTATGTCTTTCAAAAGATTGTTTTGTTTTCTAGATTATCGAGTTTGTGAAGAATTATGCAGTGATTTCATTTTCTTTCCCTTTTTGGGTTCTCCTAGGCCTATAATCGACATATAGTGGGACTCTTGGGAAATAGTGACGAGCCTTCAACAAGAAAATCCTATATAGAATGTAAGGAGTTGGCTGCTCGGCTTTCTGGAACATATGTAGGTGCAGCTAGGAACAAACATAGATCAGACATTTTAAAGATGGTTAAAGATGGAGTTGAGCATGCCTTCTCTGATGCACCGAAGAATTTATCCTTCCTGGAATGTGCCGTTGTACAGTTTGTATCCAAACTACCTACACCTGATGTCCTGGAAATGTAAGATTCTTGTTCTTTTTTGACCTCAGGTTGAGGAATAACTAGTTACAGCTTGAAATGACTTAATTTAATTCGTAATTATTTTTCACATAGTATCAAGGATGTCCAGAAGCGAACAGAAAATATAAATACAGATGAAGACCCAAGTGGCTGGCGCCCCTATCATACATTTGTTGACAGATTGCGTGAAAAGTATGCTAAAAGTGATGGTCTTCAAGGTAACTTGCTTCTCTCAATTTAAGTTGTCTTTAGTAGCAACTCCCCTCTCTCTTGGTTTAGCGTGCACGGCTCTTGATTAGATTCTGGTTTACTTTGGCTCATTTCCATGTTTGGATTTATTATTTAGTTCTGGATTTGTTTTCTAAACCTGCTATGGATAACAAAATCATTACAAGTTTTTTACAAAATTCTTAATGAGCTTTGATTTGCATGTATTCATGCTTGATCTGTGTCGGTTAATAATGTAAACTATTTTCTGAAGTTTTGTTATTGTGCTTATAAAATGTAATTGGACAAAGCCAAGCACTTTATAAGCGGTAGATATTAAAACCCAAGGGTGCGTTATGTAAAAGAGTAAACATAAACTATTCAGTAAGTAGATACCCAAATACAGTGCTATTTGCATTTTTCTGCCATTTCATTCTATTAAACCTTACTGAAACCCTACCTTCACCAGTTATGGTCTCTAGGATTCAGACTTCCAAGGTGGCTTAATTTTTATTTATATTATTAAGTAAAAGAAAGAAATTTCATTGGCAAGGAAGATATGCTAAAGAGAGTTTGTAGACAAGATTTTTTTTTGGAAGAAAAGCTGTGCTCTCATTGAAAAAAATGGAAAAAAAAATACAAGATGGCATACAAAAAAAAGAGAATAGCCCAACAAAAGGGAGCCAAACTAAAAGAAAGAATTTAATCTTTTTTGAGTATATGCCTTTTCAAATGGGCTTCACAAGAAGAGCTGAATCATTTTTCATTTTAGAGCCCATATTCTAAAGAAGAGATTTGAAGGTGAACAGGCCCTTGCTATCCAGTTTCCAAATCCATTTTCCTCCACTAGGCCAAGGCAGGTGGGAGAACGAAGATTGGAAAGATCCGCCCATTGCTTTATTTCGATCTCTTTGAGGTTTCTTCTAAGACCTAAGTCTTTAAAATCAGCTTCTTCCTTCCATACTTCTTTGACAGAAGCACATTTGTGAAGGAATGTTGAGAAAATGAAAGTGATAAAAATAATTTTGTGGAAGCAATAGTAAAATTCTCAATGTTTGATGAACAATAAGGAAATGTGAAATGTGAGAGAGTAGAAATAAACAGAAGAGAAATCAACTTCAAATTGAAGTGATTGTGAATAAACAAATAAAATAGTACAAAGGTTGGTGATACAAGAAATGTGGTACAAAATCTGATGGTACCAAAATATGTGTTACAAATATTTGGGTGGTACAAACTTCTCATGGAAGTTCATCCTTATATAATACTTGGACCTATTTTGTAACCTACATAAAACTTAAAACAACATTTAAAACCTAAAAACTTACTAGTCATAAAACTGAAAATTAAAAGACAAAATAACATAAGGGTCAAAAATAAAAACTGAAAACTTGATGAAGAAAAAACCTCAAATCTCAACAAAGAATATGGAGAAAAGATGAGGAAAAAATTATGTCAAAAGGTTCTTTTAACCAGAAATCACTCCAAAAGGATGTGAGGCACCATGTCTCACTTAACTAGCCAAACTATCATATATGAAAATTTGTAATTTTTTTGCAAAAAAATTTGGTGCTTCATGATATCTTTCTACAGTTCATGTGAAGATTTTAGAGAGACGTGAGCCAGTTTTGTGTTATTTAGCTTCTAATCCCTACGCCAAGTGACTCCACAACTCTTTGCAATGAGGATATCATAGGAAATCCTAATCAACAATCAGCCAAATGCCTTCTCAATATTCAATTTGATGACCACTCATTTCCTCTTCTTTCTCAATGTTCAGCATCATCATCACCCTTGGCAATAGTGGTTGGGAGACTCTGGAAGGTCAACAAATTCTTGATGCCTCTCTTATTGTAAATTAGCTCATCAATGAATGGAAGAGAAAGAAGAGGGAAGGGGTGGTCGTCAAATTGAATATTGAGAAGACATTGACAAGGAATTTCCTCGATGAAATCCTCATTGCAACAGGTTTCTTTTCCGCAATTGCACAAGCACAATATAGAAGACATTATCAACCGGCCTTGATTTGACAAGGCTTTTTCTTTAATTCAAACTCCTTGTGATAAGACAGGACGTTCAATATATAAATGATGAAATTGAAAGTTTTAAAAGGTCAAAGATGAAATTGAAAAATGACACAAGCGACTAAAATATATATTTAATGAAATGTAAAGTACTTTTGGGGTTTAACACACACTCCCCCGTCCCTCCATGTTTTTTCCATAGTGCATAACTAACAATCTTCGACTAGTTGAAAGTATTTTCTTTCTTTCTCTTTCAATCATTAGTATTTTACACGTCAAGACAATATTAACAAATAAGTTATGGATTTACACTAGATAAAAAAAATCAAGTTAGGAATTTGAGTAAATAAGATTCCCTTTGAAAGTATTTTCTTAATTTCTCTTTTTGTACTTTTATTTCATCTATACGTTTATATTAAGTTGATTTCTATTCTAAGCGTCATTAAGATTAGATTAATCACAAAAAATTCTTTTAAATTCTGGTTTCTAAATAGTTTTGATGATGACAGACAACAGTAGAAAAGTTCTACAAAATTTTCATTCTATCTGATTTCCATTTCCATTATCTCTTATTCCTGTTTCATTAAAATAAATGGGGCTTAAGGGTCTCGATCTATGCTGCATATATTCTGATGTTTCTTCACAGACCTTAAGCTGTAGCTATGTCTATTTAAATTTTAAATCATTGTTTTATTTAGCTTATATTTGATTTGGTTTTCTGTATTGTGCTTGTGCATTGTGCAATTGAAGAAGAGAAAGAAGGAAAAACTACCAGACGCAGGGGTCGGCCACGGAAAAAACATACTATACAGGGAAAGAGACTTTTTGATGAGCAAAGTACAAGTGAAGAAGAGGAATCAATTAGTGCATCTGACCAAGAAAATGTACATGATCAAGAAGAGAAGCCGGATGAGGAAGATGAGGAAGAAGCACCACTCATCCAATCAATTAGGTCATCCTCCAAGTTGAGGTCACTGATAATTTCAAGAGATGAAAGCACCACTCATACAACGGGCAGAGCTACAGATGGCATGTCTGCTTCCCGAATTTTAGGTACGGGGTGAATTTGTAAGTATTAACATATAGTATTTTCTTGGTCACTTGGGATTTTAAAAAGTGAGCCTCGGTTGAACATATACTCCCTGTGAGGCATATACCATGGTGGGCGTTGGGTTCATTTAATTTTATCATTCAAAAACTACATATTTTTATACGTAAAATATTCGTCTTCAATGTGCCTCGCACTTCAAATCTTTTTTGGAGGTTACCATCACCGAAATATATTGTTGAAGCATGAGTCCATGCAACAATATGCTTACTTGCAGGGTACATCATTTCTGATAGACGAAGATTGAAAAAGTAGCTTTTGACGAAGGATATTTGCTTTTTCAGTTTTTCTCGCATAAGATTAGTAACCAAGCCATCTTGGTTCATGTGGTGCTTGGTTGGAGTTGTACTTTAGGCCTTTTTTCTCCGTATGATGCTTGAATTTTGTCATATGAAAAACTAACAATTCATTTCTGGTCAACTATTTTTATTCTGAATCTATTATTGCTATTACTGCTACTATTATTGTTTAATCACATGTCCTAGCTGCATGCGGTAGATATGTAGCAGGATAACATATCTTGTTCTATACAAATCTACAAATGAGTAATTGTTTTCTTTCTGCAGGGCCATCTACATAACTTGAATTGACAGTCTGTAAATTCTCTTGCATGACTCGTCATGGTGGACAGACGTCCTCAAATTTATTAAGATACGTAGCTGTGATGTTTATTATCTTTGTGCAAAACGAGATTATCTTGATGTATTCTTAATTGAAAGGTTCTTCATGAGATATTTCTTAACTGGTAATAAGAGTTATGGTGGGCATGGTCAAAATAGTTGGTATTCTTGTTAGCCTCAATCATTTCTTTGATAGTGGTAGAGTATCCATATGTGGTCTCTATTTTAACCAGAGATCTTATATGATTATATCGTTTGTCTTGCCCTTTTGTTTTTGCTTTGTTTGATTTTGCTCTAGATGTGATATTTTTAGTTCATAACGATATAGTTTTCAAGAATATACATATCATGCAAAATAATAAATTTATCATCAGATACGCCCTTTTCAACTACAAGCCTACCTGTTCCACAACAAAATTTTAATGCAACATCTGTCGGCTTTTAAATACTAAATTTGTGTTTTTGATGAATTTTATAAATATATTGACAAAAATCATTGGATATTTTTGAAAAAATTATAAAATTAAAAAAGTAATAAAAGAATATTTAATACAAAAAATAAGTATCACATAGATCTTTAAACTTTAAAAAGTGTCCTGAATTGATAGATCTTCTAGTGGCTGAATAACAAATAAGCATCTCTTGTAGTTTCTAACTTAAAAAAGGTGTAATAAATTCTTAAATTTTCAAGTGTATTCGATAATCAAATAATTTTTTTTTTTAATTCAAGAATCTATTACATAGAATATTAATAAATGATGTTGAATGTGACATAGAAATGTGGTTACAAATTTAGGGTACATTTGATTGGTAATCGGAAAATAAAGTAGTAAATGAAAAATAGAATTTTTGGATATATGTTTAGTAAGATTTAGAAACTAAATCTGAATTTCAAAAATTATTCAATATTTTGTTCGATCTAAAATATCATTAATTCATTTATTAACATTTATAGAAATATTATTTGATAGAATTATAGAATTATATAATTTATAATGTATTATATTTTACATTTTATGAAATAATATATTTATTGAAGCTTTTATCTTATTATAGTGTGAAATTAGATTTTAAAATTTCAAATTCAAAATCTGAAAACACTGAAATGTAAAAATATTATTTTGAAAATTTCTACTACTTAAATCACATAATTTAAAAATAAGTTTACAAAAACACATTTGGTGTCTGAACTTTTTATTAAATAACAATTTAGTCCCTATATTTTGAAATTGGTTAGATTTAATAGAAATATAACATGGCTAGTCCACGTGTACAAGGGACAGTTGGTGGGTTGGTTCAACTCATCGGCCCAAACTTGGACCAATTAAGGATTGAAAATAATAATAATAATAATTATAGAGAAAAAATACCTCCCACCCTTTATGACCCCCTCTCACCCTTCGACTTCGACGCACGACTCTCGTACTCTACATCGAGGGAGACAGAAAAAAAGGTCCGAGGAACAAAAATGTACGGTCGGAATTTGGAAATTGAATTGTGATAGAAGGGTAGGAAAATTCAAACGAATACTCATAATCGGAGTAGAATTCCATGGATGGTTTCGAAAAGAATATGAAATTACGAAACATAATTTTATTGAATTGGATGAAGCAGGAATAAAGGTAGCTAAATACCGAATTTGTTTTCTCGACAAGCAAAATGACAAAAACTGGGGATTGAATCAAGAAAAACCGACAGAAGAAGGATAATTACAAAAGATAGAGTGAAAATTTATTGGGGAAAATATCATCTTATTTGGGCCCTCGACGATTCTCTCTACAACCTTTTCCTCTATTTTCTCTATTTCAAATTTTTTGGCCACTGAAAATGTCGGCATTTACAACGGAAAAAGGATCCTTCGAGACTGTGAGCATTGGATTTGACAAATTCTACAGCCGGATTTTCGCAGTGCGTCAAATTTCACCACCAAATTCGAAACAAAGCAGAGTGGTGAAACCCGTGGAACAAGCAGTGAATCTACAAAATGATTCTACACAACATTGAGGGAAGGAGAAACCCAGATAATAATCTGGGTAGATTGAGGAATAAAGAAAAAAAATTAGAGTGGAGGGGGGAATTTTACCTGAATCTCTCAACGAGATTTGATACTTTAAGTAATGGCAGATTTCTTGTTCCGGAGAGGGAGGGCAAAATGGACGTGTCAGACTGTGAGGCAATTTCTTTGAACCAACCGAGATTGAACCAAACCAACCCACCAGCTGTCCCTTTAATTTGCACACGTGAACTAGTCATATCTAAATCGTAATCAATTTCAAAATATAGGGACTAAATCTTATTTCAGAGACCAAATGTATTTTTTAACCTAAAAATAAAAAGTAAATCCACAAACAACAAACAGAATCCGAAATTCAAACAAGCGGTTTCCAGAGTGTTATCTAATGTGGGCACATTGCCTCTACCAACTTACATTTGCTTTGAATCGCATAGAGGACACTCGGTTAAAACCACTCAAGGATTGACATGTATAACGTACAGCTTTAGGTGAAGAATGCATCACCAATATATTCTGATTAGACTTGGGAATTAAGAGTCAGTTCGAAACACATGTAGAGGTGAAAAATAAATACACAAATAGTTTATTCTACATCGCCAACACAATCCCTGCAAAATCATCTAAGTTCAGCACCAGATTCTACAACCTAACGTACCCCCACAAACTAACGTCACATATATTACAACTATAAAAATGTGACTGAAATGCCAAAAAATTAAACCACTGTTTTATGCTGTGTCACATCAGTGTTGTATTTCTCTTCCATAAACTTCTTGGCGCAATCATTTTTTGTGTTGAAAGGCGGAAGATGTTGCTCACTGAGGGTACTGGAGAATCACACCGATCCTTAAACTTATGACCAATCAAGTAAATTCATATATAAGCAAGAGAACTGCGATCTAGATCAGGCTGTGGGCGGCCACGGGTTGGAGTTGGAGGTCTCTGAATGTTAAGTTCCTGAAAGAACAAAAACAAGGTTGCTGCTCAACAAAATCCATGCTCCGCCAGTACTTGGCTTCTTGTACATTTAAATTCAAAGGGTTCTCTACCTGCATCCAAGTGTCGTCTATGATGCGTTCCGGAGATGTCTCTGGTGACTGGAGGGGAGGTGGCAATGGATGAATCAACTTTGGAACCACCACCAATCCCCTCCCAATAACCAATATGGCACCAGCATTGTTTGCAGTTCCTGCAGACCGAATCAGATAGGTCCAGTAACATTACAATGCAGGACCATTAACGGTAGAAATGGAACGGATAAATTACCAATCTAGTTCTAAAATGTTGATGATGCTTGAAGAAGCTTCACTTAGGTATTTGAACTTTCTATTTAAATTTTAATAATTCATTTTCATTAACATCTCTATTGTGTTGTCATGAAACTTAAAGTAGGTACCTATTTGATCCCTATAGTTTCAAAATGGACACTTTTGGTCCTCAACGTTTGTAAAATGGTTCTAATAGTTCCTAACATACTTTGACCGTTAGTTTGTTGACTAAGGTTGAGATAACATGGAAGATTTGACCAAATATAATAATTTAATGATATTTTTGAGACTAGACTTTTCATTTCCTACCTTCTCCTTCCTCTCTCCTCCTCCCATACTTTGGCAAACTGCCGCCGCCTCCCACCGCTGTTTCCTCACTGATGCCCGCCGTTTTGCTCCTTTTCAGGCGACCACCCTTGCCATCTTCGAGACTTCTCTTCCAGATCTTTAAAGAGGAAGTTCCTCCTCCTCTTTACTTTTCATTCTTCTTCATGTGAAGAGGAGCCAGATCTGGACGACAGCGAAGGTTATTGCCTGAAGAGGAGTGGGATGGCAGGTGGCGGTTCTCCAGAGAAGGGACGAAGGAGGAGAAGAGAGGAAGGAGGGAGGAAGAAGAAAGAGGGAAAGAGATGAAAAATCTAGTCATAATAAAAATATTATTATATTATTATATTTTTCCAAATCAACAATACCACTTAACTACCACATCATCTTAACGTTAGTCAAATTACGGTCAAAGTATGTTAGGGACCATTTAGAATAATCTTACAAACTTCAGAGACCAAAAGTATCTATTTGAAACTTTAGTAACTAAATAGGATACTTACTCCAAACTTCAGAAACCAAAAGTATATTTTATCCTTATTTAAATGTTAACATAACACATTGATTATTGACTAGACTAACAAATTATGATTTGGTACGACATGAACAAGGGGATAGGTTAACTAAATAAAATAATAGCAGACATAAAAAATCCAATTTCAAATTAGTCTAGCCTGCCTAGGATTGAGCTAGCTTACTCCCTTGTGCCAATGTTGTTCCAAATCACAAGTTGTTAGTTCAAAATTAACATGTCAGGTTAATATTTGAGTAATAACGTTAACATGTTAAAATTAAAATAAAGACTTTAAAGATGTAATTGAAACTTTAAATTGAAGGACTAAATAAACACAACTATTAAAGTTTATCCAACATTAAATTTGTAACTTAACCAAAAAGAATCTATAAGTTTTACTTACCACAATAGTTAGTGGCAGAGAATAGAGTGATTAATTGTCCCTGAGCAAATCGTTCAAATCCGTCCATGACACATTCGTGGGCTCTTATTATGAGCTGTAATTTATTTTTCTTGCAGAATTCCGTAACGCGATCGGGCTGCAAGAGCACATATAAAATAAAATAATGCTAAATTCAAACTGTCGGTTCACAGGCCCAACTCCTTATGTTGTGTTAGCGAATTAGAACATCTTTTGCCATACAAAGATTTTTTTTCCGTGTTAATTTCTTATGAGACCGTCTTTTATTAAAATAGAGAAAATCACCAAAGCAAGAGCTATGAGAAAGGAAAAAAGTATGAAACAAATAGGTGTCCATAATGAAGATTAAAAAAAACAGCTCTAATGGTTGGGAACAAAAAACAAAGGCCCAAGACCTCTCTATACCCTTAAAATTTCTTGTTCTTCTATTAAATGTTTCAAAGAAAAGAAAGTGGGCTCTAAAGGCAAGCAAATAAAAAAGCACCTCACAATTCTTACTATAAGCCAAACTCACACAGTAATTATCTAAACATTTACTCCAATTTTTCGTTGAAATAACATTTTTAACAAGAAACGAATTTTTCATTGATAAATTTAAAGAAACAAAAATTGTTCAAAGATACAAACCCCCAAAGGGGTGAAATGAGGGGTAAGGAAGAAGGGTGAAAAAATAAAAGAAAGAAACAACTAAAACAAACTTAGTATAGAGAATAAAAGAAATCTAAACATTACACAAAAAAGCCTCCCAATTAGAACAAATCATGGGAGGGGAATAGTTTGCAAAGAGATTGGAGAGAGCACAGAAGCTTTTGAACTTAGCCATAGTGAAGCATTTGAAATAACATAAGAATGTGATTCAAATAATTAGACTCGATTTGATAACCATTTTACATTTTTGGTTTTTTTTATTTTTTATTTTCTGTTATATATATATATATATATATATATATATATATATTATAAGAAACAATTTCATTGACGTATGAAATAACAAAAGGGGACCCCAAAAACCAATGGAGTTACAAGAAACTTCTCCAATTTGGGGAGTCGAGGTGTTGGGGCCGAGGAATCTTCGTTTGGGTATAGAGATCCTCGTAGGAAAAATTACCTATCTAGTAATTAATTTCAATTAAAAATTTTAAAAGAGTAAGAAATATATGTAAATTATATCTAATTTACATGAAAAAATTGGTCAATATTTTTATGCACAATGTAGTAAAAAAGTTYGTATAAAATATATTAATTATTAAGAGAAAAGAAATGAGGACGAGGTTAGTGCAGGCAAGGGAATGCATTCCCCTTCGTTGTCCTAGAAAAAAATTTGAGGGAAAACTTCCTCTGATTACCATCCTCGATCTCAACACATGAAAAATTTTGTCATACCTGATGGAGAGGCATAGAAATAAAAGTTTAGAAAGATAGAGACTTTTTAGAGAGAGATTTTAAAGAGTTAAGTGAGTGAGAGGTATGTTAGAGATAATATTAGTCAGAAAAGAGAAATTTTAAGGAGAGAAAAGTTAGAGACAAGAAGAAAAATTTTAGAGGATAAAGTTGAGAGCAAAGATACGTTAGAGAAAGAAAGCAAAATTAGAAAGAGAGAAAAATCGTGAAAGAAATCTTAAAGAGAAAAAATTTAGACAGAAAAGTTAGAGATGTATTTAGTGCACGAAAAATAAATTAGAAAGAAAAAAAAAATTATAGTTAGAGAATTTTTTTTTTTTTTAATTAGATGGAGTAAAGGCAGAGATACACAGTTTAGACAAAAGTAAATTAGAAAGCTAAGAAAAGCCTGAGGGAAAATTTTTAGAAAAGGAAAAGTTATAGAGAGGGAAGTTTTAGTGAAAAAAGTTTAGAGAGAAAAGTTTGAGAAAATATTCAATTTTTAGAGAGATATATGTTAAATAGAACTTAATTCTAGTGATGAGAATCTTAGAGGGAGAAAGTTAAACTTTTTAAAGAGACAAACTCAAAGAGTCAAAAATTTTATAGAAATTTGTTGGAGAGAAATGTCGAAGAGGAAAAAAATCAGCATTAGAAGAAACAATGAGATTTTAAAAAATATAAATCTGTTATCAAAACTAATTTTTTGGTTTTTGAAATTTACTAAGAATTTCAAAATCATTTTTAAAAAACAGAAACATAAAATAAAAGTGGTTATTTAAGACGTCCGTTTTTAAAAAACTAAAAACCAAAAACTAAAAATAAAAAACAAAATATTTTTCAAATGACCTCAGATACTCCGTTTGTTTTGAGTACAACAAGTGGAGGTGGAGAGATTCGAACTCATGACCTCTTGATTAGAGACAGTTGCCAATTACCGTTGAGGTAACCTCATATTGGCTAGATACTCTGTTTATAAAACATACTAACAAAAAACCAAGACCAAGAAGAATTAATCCTCCGATGCAACTAGTCATGAGATTTTAATCTTCCAAACTAGGTAAAGAATCAAAAGTTCAAACACAATCCTTAGAACTTAAAGAATGTATTAGTACAACCTATGGAACAGGACATATCCTGTTCAAGAAACAAGGTCATAAGCTCAAATGCAATCTTACAATAAAAATAAACCAATCATAAAAGGGAAAGCAAGGAGGATAGACAACAGCTTCCGTGTTAAACATGACCAAGGTAAAAATTATAAGAAATGAAGCCCCCTGATGAATAAAGGATAGGAAAACTGCACTCAACTTTTGTGAAATAAAAGATGTAGATGAGAGGAAAAAATGAGCAAAATGAACAAAGGAGACCAATGTCAATCCAAAAATCCTCCCTAAATCACACAAGTCTCATCCTGAATGAATAAAAAAGACCTCAAATTTAGGAATCCCCCTAGTGAGTTCTCCACTAACGTTTCCTCTGTGATTGGTCCTCTATCAAACTAACTTGTTTATTGAGTACAATCTTCTCTTACTTTTCTCTCTCGTGTGCTCGCACACCGCTGGTGCTGTCTACCATATTTTTCTCCACCCGCCATAAAATTATGTAATGCTCTGATGCCAAAATGTGATGAATCCAGTGTTTTCAAGGCGCAAGGCGCACTTCAAGGCGACAAGCCCTTTGATCGCCCCAAGGCGAGAGGCGATAAAAAGGCGAGGCCTGAGTGAAGCGAGGCACACTGAATAAAATATTTAATAAATAATATTTATTAATAATTTAGATGTAAAATAAATAAATATTCAATAAAATGTGAAAATTAAAATATATATATATATATATTCAAATAAAAATTAATTTAAATAATTGAGAAAAATAAAAATATTCAGATTAAAGAAAAAAGAAGCAGAGAGAAAATTGTATTTAAAATAAATGGTAAATAAATAGTTCAATAATGCTAAAGAATTAAATAGAAATAGTTGTATTTATGGGAAACTGTATTTATAATAAATAGCTGTGTTTATGGGAAACAAGCACATAGAAAAATGTGTTGCCTTCAAACTTTTCAAACTTTTCTTTCTTTAGTACTGCCCTCATTTTTTTCTTCTTCTCGTACTCTACAAAAAAAGAAAAGCTCTTCTCCTCCTCAAGCTTTTCTTCTTCAACATGCTCTGCCTCAAATTTTCTTCTTCCTTCAACTCTACCATCTCTATTATCTCCCTTCTTATCTCCTACAATTCTACTTTTCTCCTCTCTTCATCTTCTTCTTTTTTAAACTTTTCGTTCTCTTTTTGTTTATTTTCGTTATGAGGTGGATTTTTATTGAGTTAAACTGATTTAAAAAAATAAATAAATAAATAAAAAAGTTTGATGTGCCCGCCCCTTCAACCAAGCGCTCGCCTCGCCATAAGGCGAGGGCGCGCCAAGGAGCAGTGAGGCGCACCAAGGCGAGCGCCCGGTTGAAGGCGGTCGCCCTGGCACCACTCAAGGCTCACTCAGGCGAAATCGCCTCGCCCCTCGCCTTAGGCGCTTGCCTGGGTGCGCCTCGAAAACACTGGATGAATCATAATTTTTTTAAAGTAGCTGCCCTCCAATTAGCGTGGCAGGTATCATCAATATAAGTCAGTTTACAGTCTTAACCGACTGCTAACTTGCCAACCGATAGGAATAACCTAGGAAGCATTGACACTCCATTTTAGGTGGAGTGTCCTTATCGGACACCGATAAGTCCGGACACGCTTCGGACACATGGCGTGTCCAATTTTTTTTTTTAAATTACGGACACGCCCCGAACATGCGGGGACACATTCGGACACTTGGGGCGGGACACTAAACACGGCGCAACAGGCGTGGGCCCAAATTTTTTTGAATAAAAAAATTGAAAAACAAAAGAAAACTTAAAAAACAAAACCCTAAATTGTTCTCTTCTTCATTTTGTTTGCTTTCCTTCTGCCTACCACACCAAGTCACTTAAACCCTACCATCCTCTCGTAGTGGACCTAGTGGTGATCAAGATGAAGACATTGTGTAAGTTTGAGATGAGATGATTAAAGTTTTAGTTTTTTCTTGTGTGAAAGATCGATTTTACTTCTTTTTAAATTTGAAGTGTAATGTAGGTTGGATAATGGATTTTGTAATGTTAAGTACAATTTTATTTGTTGTGTGGTTAATTTATGCAAAAGTATAACTATAATCAATTCATATGCATACATTATCTAAAAAAAAAAAAAAATAACATGTCCCCAACGTGTCCGTGTCCTATATTTTTAGAAATTGCGTATCACTGTGTCCTTGTCGTGTCGTGTCGTGTCGTGTCCGTGTTCGTGCTTCTTTGGTTCTCTCAAGTGGACAATAGTTTTTTTCTGATATCAGCCTTCACCTCATTGCTAATCCCGTAGTTATTTGAGATTGAGTGTCTACTACTGGGCCTCCAATAGTGATTAATACAATTTTTTAAACAAACAGAAGCCATGAAACCTATATCAGCTTGAGAAGCTAAATTTGGAGAAGTCTTAGCTCCAAGAGACAAGCAAAGATTGACTATCAGTGTCTGGCGGGTTAATTGAATTAGGTTCAGTTTATTATATTTCTAGAACCGAACGGGTCAGTTCAGTTTCGGTTTGGAAATAAAGAACCGAACATTAAACCGAATTCGAATCGAGTATATTATTGTATGTTAGTTTTTATTTTGTGAGTCACTTTATTTGAGGTATTTGTTTTTTTTTTATTTTTTATTTTAATATTTAGAACTTCTTTTATTTCTATTTCCTTTACTCCTTTGTCCTTGTACCAGCTCCCAAGACTAGTCGTATCAGCTCTTTTTTCAAAGAAAAATAAAGTTGAATGTCTTACCATCTTCTCCCTCTTACACATCATCTTCTCCATTTTTCACCATATTCTTTTTCATCTTTTTCACTACCATGAATCGTATTCTTCATTTCTTTATCTTCTCCATCTTTCCCCTCCCCGCTCCTACCTCTCCTCCGTCTTCTTCTCCCTCCCCGACGAGAAACCTCACAAGGATGGCATGACCTGGTAGGCTGCTTTCTCCTCCTTTTNGTCTGTGTCCTATAATTTTATAAATTAGCGTATTGCCGTGTCCATGTCGTGTCTGTGTCCGTGCTTCTTAGGGAATAGCAGAACACTAACAACTAGCTAAGGCTCGGCTCAGTGACCTAACAAGCTAGGTAACATCTTCTTGAACTTATAGCTCAACACAAATCGAGAATATGGTTTACATCATCTCTTCCCTATCTCTGATCCTTGCATTCATGAAAAGTTCATATAGAAAAGCACACTCAAATCTTATGTGTATATATGTAGCAAAAGATAACTAGCATACCCCGAAGGTGACAAGACCGGGCCCCCTAGCATTTGGTCTCAGACCCTCAACACTATCATTTTCCGTTGGATCAGACCTGCAAACAGACCCAATAATCCACAATCGGAAGGAAACAACAAAGAGGAAGTACAAAGAATTTAAATATACCAGAGCAGATCCATCAAAATAATAGATCCTGCATCCATTGTAATGGGTCTTTCAAGCTTCTCTATTTGTTCAACCGTGTGTATTGATCGCCCTATGCCTCCATGCATGCAGATAATTTTCTTTTCAATCAGTGCAGCAAGTGGAAGGTAGTTGAATAGTTGATTGAAGCGTGTCCAAGCCCAAATTCCATCACTCTCTCCCTACAGACACCTACGTTATTGGCTCTAATTAACTTTAAGTGATATTAAAATTGTAAATACATATCCATTCCTACCATTCTCTCTATGCATTCAAGACGAAAACCAAATAGCGCATTTATATCAGCAGCCTCATGGTTTCCACGTATTAAGTGAACATTATCAGGGTATTCAATCTGCAAATTCATGACCAGCTCAATATACAGTTATAACTTATAAGAGTGACATAACAAATAAATAACAAATGTTAAAATACAATCTTGCCTTGAGAGCGAGAAGCAAAGTTATAGTCTCCAAGCTATGCTGTCCTCGGTCAACATAATCTCCCAAAAACAAGTAATCAATGTACCTATTTTTAAGATGATCAATTCGTAAAGGGAATCAAGATGATAGCTGACAAGTTCAAACTATTTAGTGCTGTGATTATAAGAGATCTGATAGGTTCAGGTGGCATATATCAAAGATTACTTGAACAGCACAATAACCTGTACTTCGACAAATAGGGGGAAGCTTCACTGAACACAGTGATCTCTAAAATTCAAGTGATTGCAAAATAATATTTATTATGAAACAACCACCAATAATCTAAGTACCCAACAGGTTTAAACACCTAATCTCTGAAATTTAAACTAAATGCAAGATGAAGGAACCAACAGGTTTAACATTTGCATGGTCAATGTCAAACACCAGAAATCCAAGCAACTTTTTACCATAATTCAATCCCATGAACCTTCTCTAACTCAGGAAAATGCAGAGATCATACATCATCAGTTCAATATTGACTACGGGTTCAGCAACAGAACTACTTGCTACATTCACAATGAGCAACCGGTTCTTTCATTTATGTATTTATCTGAATATACGAATAAATGTATTAATAATTCAGAAAAAGGGGAAGGAAGAACAAAGAGACTACAGAGAGAAACTGCAACCTAAAGTGGTCACGAACCTGACCTACATTCAACATCCTTATTGTACATTCTCTTCTTTGTTTAAAGAATGATTTTATTGATAGATGAAATGAAAAAAACAAAAAAATATCCACACAACAAAGAATGGCAAAAGGCTTCCTAATCAGTGTTAGCGCACTTTTCAGCTACGTTTATACATTGTTATAGCTTCTTTTTTTTCCAAAACAATTTCATTCATTGTATGAAACTATGGAAGAGGAGAATCCTTCCCAGTCCAAGACAGGTACATACAACCTCACCAATTGGACAAAAGTATAGAAAAACTGTCATGATGGACGACCAAAAATAACTATAGATTAAAAAAGAAAAACTGTCAGGGATCAATGGAAAATCAATTCAAGATTAAAAACAACATTAAGAATAAGATGTAACCTAAACACCAACTTCTAAAAACTAAAAGACAAGTGCAGAGCTCGTATAGCGAAGATGCTAAAGATTTCAAGTTGATTCAAAATAAAAATTACCACCTGGATGCTATTGTAGGAAGAAAGGAGTTGTAATGCAATCTCAATTGCCTATACTCACGTTATATCTCCAGCTGTGGAGGGAAATCCATACTCATCAAAAAGCCTCATCAAATCACCAAATTGTCCGTGAAGATCACCGAATACTTTAACTGGAGCTTTAAGCTGTAGAACTGTCGGTTCATGCATAAATATCTGCTCAGCAGCATAACAAAGCTCGCCGACTTCATAGGAATCAAGAAAAAACCTCCTATTGGCTGGGGCTTTCCAATTCCGAGGTCTAAGTAAAATCGAAATGACCTGCAAAAAAATTAAAGAAAAATAACAACATACAGATATGAAAATAAAATTAAAAAAAGCCTGAAATGGTTTATATGACATAGAACAAAATCAAAAAGTTATTGTTCATGGGTCAAGCAAACACGGGCAAACATACAAGGCTATACAAAATCCACCAACTAAGATGCAGGCAACAAGAGAATGTATAAGAAATGAGCAAGTAAAAGCTCTCAACAATCCATCTTTCCAATTTCATTATCAGTGAGAAGTTTGTTTCTTGTTAAAAAATAAAAATAAAAACCCTCAACAATCCTCCTAGAATTTACAAAGCTTGGTTGAAAGCTTACTGGAAATCCAAAAGTCTAAAGAAGATTAATATCTTAATATGGATTCTGCAAAATGGTGGTTTGAATACAGTTGAAAGACTTTGAATAAAACTGCCTGCGATTATCCTACAGCCATCAATACGTGCACTTTGTATGAAGACCAAGATCACATTTTTCTGTTTGCCCAAAGACACTGGCAATATCTGTTTCAGAACTTCAATATCATTTGGGAACTGGACAATCATGCTAAGGATGGGATGCTTCAACTTCTCTGTGGTATCAAATTGAAACAAACCAAAGTTGATATGGCTACATATGTTTAACGCAATTATTTCAAAGTTATGGTTGGAAAGAAATCAAAGGATATTTGAAGACAAATTTTTGGAGTGGAGTAAAAGCATGGATGTAGCTCAATATAAAGCTGTTTCTTGGTGTTCTTTATCTTCGTTGTATAGTAATTGCTCTTCACAGCATATCAAGAACAATAGGAGATTTTCTTTGTTATATTATATATTGGGGGTTTTGGATCTGTGCTCCTAATTACACTTATTTTCTCGTTTTTTCTTGTTATTGAATTTCAATTATCAATGAAAAGATTGCTTCATTTAGAAAACCTCTAAAATAAGGAATAAATCAGTTTTCATATGCTGCTTCGATAAACCTTCTTGTGCAAGCCCTGAGGAGATTTCTGCCTGGTGAACTTCTTGGTTGGATATGACAAGTCGTTCGATGGAATCATTCTTCTGCTCTCGTTTTCAAATTGATCTAAAGACAATTGCCTCACCATTCCACCCAGGTTACCCATAGCCTCTTTAGCTACTACAACCTGGAGCAAGCAAATAAATAACATCAGAGCAAGAACGTAAAAAAGTCATAAAATGTTAACAATTTCACAGAGAACACACAGCTCTTGGATGCAACCGGACATCAGCCTCGTAGTCACTACCATCTGAAGTTGTTTCAGCAGCTCGTGAGTTGTCATCTGAAACAGATGTGTCTTCAGCAGAAGCAGCCTGAACCGCATGCCAAACAGCATTAGCAGCCTCAGCTTCAGCAGCAGAAGCCTCCCTCAATTTCTCCATAGAACTTTTATCCATACCGAAAGAGATTACATAAAATATTTTCACCAAACTGAACATACTAAGAGCAAGGGTGAGAAAAGATGTTCAGAATAATACCTCATGCCTCCAGCGGAAGGATTCTCCAGTTCACCATCAGAGGATGGTAATGTCGTAGATGAACTTGTATTAGATTGATTGACTTTGGAACTTGTTATAAGAGATGCTCTCTCGGATGTTATTGCAGGAGAATTGATATCAGACTGAAAAGATGAATTTTCTGCAACCAAGAAATCATCTAGCAGCATATCTGCAAAACAATATCTTTATGACAGTGAAAAAAGATGGAACAAGAAACTAATTCATTACTTCAAATGTAGGTCAAACATAAGATCCAGATAAAATTAGTTAGAAGTTGCAAGTATCTAACATCTGAAACACAGGTTTGTGGAAAGAAAATCAAAGTACAACTTACAGAGTGCAAGTGTGCCTCGTGTATAACCACCAGATTACATTGCTGCTTTCTCATACAAAACTCCAAAATACAGGGTGTCAGCATGCAAGTATAACAACTTCTCTTAACATTTTCTTACCCCCTCTAAGACCACCATAAATGTAAATTCGGACACCAACCGATGCAGCTGCATGCCGACAGCGACGCATAAGCTCCAAAGAGGGATCGTAATCAGGGTGACCCTTGTTCGCACGTGATGAAGTTACCAGCCCATTTCTATCCAACCATACTCCAGCAGCAGTGTCCAATACTATTAAATGCAATGAAAACAAATAAACACGGCATAAATAGATATATAATGCAGTTACAGAACAATAACTGTCACCCTGTAATAGCAAAGAGTACCTGCAATAGCTGCTTCACCTTCTATTGCACGTCCACCCCTAAGAACACCTCCTGTAACGTGCAGTCGTGCACCAACAAAAACCTAATAACACACAGGCCAAATAGAAAAATTCAGATGGTCACATGGTTTGAGCACCCAAAATGAAACTAGCCGCCCCCAAGGGAGGGGTGGAGTGGAAGAAGTAAGCAACAAAAACATGATCTGAAATCCACAAGCAAAGTTGAACAAGTACAAAGAACCTCATAATCATGCATCAAATTCAGCACAAAACCTAATATTGTAAGAACTGAAACTTTTAACCACTAGTTTGTAGAATTAGTCGGTCACTTACTGCAGCATGTTGATACCTAGGTGATGGAGATACCCCAGGAGCAAGGGTCCACTCCCACTGACCATTTCTATGCATCAGCAACCCATATGCATCAGCTAATGGCTGGAAAGAACAATACACATGATAATTGCGAGGAGAAGTCTCAATAAAGAAATATTTCTCATAACAAATTGCCAAAGGTCTTGACAAGACGACGAGCCAATGGAAAATTTCAGGTCCTCAAGCAAAACACGGGTCGTAACTAAGGATGCTCTCTACTCTCTTGTCCAAGGTTTCAGCCTCGTTGACATTTCAGGATTCAAGATAAATAAGTGTTCAATACTGGATTACCGTGAAAAATATTTCATTTGCAATAGAAATCTAAGAAGCACGAATATAGATATGAGACATAGATATGCCACGACAGCAACACGGTGAGACATTATTTTCTAAAAATCTAGTACACGGACACGACAATAACACATTTATTAAAATATACCATTTTTTTAAGTATATATCATTTTTATACTAGAAGGAAACTCAAAGTCAATAAGCTTATGCATTTTTATACTTAAAAGTCAATAAGCTTATGCATCTTTATGCTTAAAGTGATATATTTTCCTCTCAAAATTTATTATTTTGTCCTATATTACTATTTATGTCAATTTCTTATGCTTAACAAGTGTTCATACACGTCTAACAAGTGTCGAATCCATACTCACTTTGTACAACTAGTATGTGACACACCTCTAGTGAGCTAACAAGTGCCCGATACGTGCCTGATAAGTGTTGGAGTGTCGGAGTGTCCTAAACACGTTATCCAAACTGAATTGTCCATAAGGAAATCAATAGTTGTTGTATTGAAAGCAAGCCCTATTGTATTTGATATGAGAATGAGGGTTTTTAATTGAAGATATAGAAAGAAATTCTTTGTTGCCCCTTAATTCTTGTCCGTTAGCTTGGTCTGAAAACTCATTCATTTGGTTCATGCACAGTCCAATTCAAGAGCATTTTTCAAACAAGTTAGAACGATTTTGGTACTTGCAAACTCAAAAATTTAGATCCAACTTTATAAATTATGTTGAATGTGTCATTTGGCTCATTTCTAGAGGGAGAAATAGTGTTGTCGTCCCTTTTGGGCACAACAAAAGTGGTTGGTTGACATTGTGGGATATGTTGAGAGCACGATTGACCCGAACTTAGAGAGGAACAATAGACTGTTTAGGGGGGTGGAGAGGTCGGAGGATTATGTTTGGGAACTTATTAGATATAATACGTCTTTATGGGGTTTGGTCACTAACGCCTCTTGTAATTATCAATTAGGCATCATTCTTTTGGATTGGAGTCCTTTTCTGCAGGGGCTGTCTTCTTGTATGCCCGTGTTGTTCTTTTGTAACTATTTTTATTTTTCTCAATGGAAGAAGCATTGTTTCTCATAAAAAAAAACGATTGACCCGAAGCAAAAGGAATATTAGTTCAGATGAAGCAAAGGTTTCTTCAAAGAATCATTCTAGATTTTCTTACACAGACATAATCAAAGGAAATGGAAAGAAGGTACTAGCAGTTGCTAAGCCAAATCCTAAGCTAATTGAGGATAACACCAGAGGAAAAGAAAATATTGAAGTGGTGAATTTAAGGAGAAAATTACAGAATGATTCGTTATTTCCAGAACACACTTATAAGAAAAAGAAAAATGTAAGATTTGGAGGCATCAATGGAACGCTCTCTCTCTTCTCTCTCTTTTCAGGTCTTTCGTCTTTCAATCCTACCTAAGTTCGAGTTCTTTTGAAATTTCCTCAGTGGTCTTTTCAGTTCTATTAGAGAGATTTAATTGTCATTCGTCATGTTTTCAAGTAGCTGCTATGTGAAAGATAGGTATTTTTTCATTAGACGATCTAACGAAGGATTTATGTTAGAGGAAAAAAGAAAGAATCACCGCTTTGAGATTTTTTTTTTTTTCCTGGAATCAATTGCAATGGATTGAAGAGGTTATTGTGGATTTAATCTAATATCCGTTAAAAGTTCATTTCTTCAAGGTCAAGGAAATTTCTAAACCAATTTGGTTGGAGTTTTGAATGTGCAACCTTCTCTAATATAGGTAGTAGAAGAAGTATCGTGATTCCTGCAGGTGAGGTTGGCTTGTATTTTGGGAAATGATTAGAGAAGCATTGATGATTAATGACAGGAATACAGAGAAGGATGACAAAGTTAGACCTTACAATGCTGAAGTTCAAAGAGAAAAAGCTCCAGGATGTTCTTATTTACAGCAACTCTTCTTCTACGGTCCAAATCTTTCTCCAAAAGCCTGTTTATTATGATCCAATGTGGTTATAGCCTTAATCTACAATAAGTTATAACCAAGTTGATCTTAAACTTGAACCCATCCTTGAATCTAACTCGAAGAAACAGTACTAATCAAAGAAGAAGACGAGCTTCAAATTACCTTGAAGAACCGAAGAAATTGAAAACCTACCAGAGGAGAGAGAAGAGAGCATTCCTAACTCCCCTCAGTGATGGTGATTCAGGGTGGGGAATTTCTTCACTTTTTACTAATTAGAGAAGTTTTATATAACTCATTTGGATTGGGGAGGTTTTCCCTCATTTTGTAATTTCGTACATCAGTGAAATTGTTTCTTATAAAAAAAATAAAAATTAAAAAAAAATCATAACCATCAAAGTTGATCGACAATATTTTCCATCTATTCTATTTAAAATACTAACCAAAATGACCCTAATTAAAGAAACTTCATATAAAGAATATTGTAAATTTTTTTTATATCCGTGAGTATCCAGAGCGTGCACCTCGACTAATCTAACGAGACAACCGCTTGACCCTACTACATTTGGTTGCCAAGGTAAATCGTAGGATATTAAATCCTAGGTAGGTGGCTATATAACTTGAATTCATTCCTTCTAAACTCTTTACAATCTTTACTATTTACATCGATCCTTATTGACCACTAGGTCAACCCATTATGGTTTAATCAAAGAACATTGTATTATGCAAACTGACAAACAAGAAAGATGACCAGAAGCCCTCCTTGAATAAAATTATAGGTTATTTGTAACAGTTATTTAGTTTGAATATAGATTGAAGGGGATAAGAAATAGTATACACATAACACTTATTTAAGAAAGGAAAGAAGAAAGTCTTCCGTTGTCAACAAACTACATGGTATCAAATACTACATGCCATGTAAAAGTTCATGAACATAAGCATCTAGTTCTTGTTTAGAATGAATGTCTATGTTAGATAATATCTACTAGAAAAGGGTTGATCATACTGCGCCTGAAGAGTCTCTTCCCCCACAAAGCAAAAACATGCCATCTGATCGTGCACTGGCCGTTGCATACCTATAAAAAAAGGGTGGGACACTGTAACTTCCCAAAATTTATAAAGATAGAGAACGCTGGAAATTTTATTCAGTGGTACACAGATAGCAAACTAACATTCTAGCAGATGGCCTATCACCTTCCGGGTTCAACCTCTGCCAGGCATATGGTTTCTGGGCAGTATCAAGAGCCCAAGCATCAGAAAGAACTCTTTTTCCTGATAAAGAACATAAAAAGTATCAAATAACCTTTTTTGTTAATTACCCAGGAGTCGGTGGCCCTTTGGCCTTTATGCCCCTATACCTGGGGTATGCGCACTATCTCCATACCCGTGCATATGCAAGGGATACGTTTGGTGGAGTTGCGTTTCATGTGCTTTGAATCCAAGACCTCAAAGATATTCCTTGAGGCCCCAAGCCACCAAGTTATCTCTCAGGGACAAAGTATCAAATAACCTTTATCTACCCAATTATCATAAATTGGCCTCAATTTAATAGATGAGAACACAACTATATTATGGCAAGATTTATAAACATTGAGAAAATCACAAGCACTTCATACTTCAAATCAATCCTACCACAAAGGAGGAAACGCAATTGGAAAAATATTTATATGCATCGATGCACACACAGATCTATAAGTACATAGAATGGCTTTTGTGCCTTTTCATTTCAGACTTGTCTTTTTGTCATTTTGTGTGGCCCCACTCCAACAAAAGTTGGTTTTCATTAAAAAGTATATAGATTGGGATTTCCTTGTTCTTGAAATTTAATTAATCCCTGGTATTTCAAACCAAGCATTAAAATAGATGCAAAGTCCAATAAAATAATAAACATATAACCAACTGTTCACTTGCACCTACCATCATTGCCGCTAACAGTCACCAGATATCTTTGAGCAACCAAGTCCATCACATGGCCATAGCGAGGTCCGGGTCCCTGTCCTTGTACCACCACTCTATATTCACATTTTTAGATAAGTTCCATTCCAAGGTTTCCCCTGCATCATAAGTACAAAGATCCGGAACTAACTTTACCTGTGCCACTTGAATTTATCATTTGTTAAATCAAGCACATAGAGATCGTCAGTGGAATGCCCAGCCGGACCAATGCCTCCCTAACCAAATAAACATAAACTCGTTAATACAAATATCGCTGTGAGAAACCATACAAGGAAGCCTCCAAAATTTTCAATTTTTGCCAACATTTTTTATCCAGTCACCTGGAAAACAACCATGGTACCAACTGCCGCTGCAGCATGTGCAGCCCTTGGTGACGGTGGCTCGCCAGCAGGTCTGATTCTAATATCCAAACATCCAAGCAATAACAGTAAGCACATCCAGATCAACTTCACAAGTGGAAGAACTGAAATACGTGTCACACACGTATATAAAGTAATACCTGGTCCATTTCCTGGTGAGAACATCATAGGAGTGCACGGAATTGGTCACACCCGCCAATCCTTCATGAATGCAATAGAATTATCACAAAACCAATTTAAGAATTCAAAAGTAGAGCCCACCTCGCGGTAAACTCATGTAATTACAATCGGCTATCTTCTTGTTCAAATAGGTACAAACGTAACGACAAACACTCAAAGCAGAAATAAAAATGATTAATTGGAGTAGAGAAGGTTGGAAGGCAACTTACTGATTCCAGGAGCAGCAGATGCGGCTCCACCCTCGATGGCTGTGGCGCCGCCGAAGAGAATGAGACGAGGGCCGCAGGATTTAGTGGCAGCAACGGCAGTAAGGGTGTGACCGCAGCGAGGCCCAGGAGCGTCGTCGTCGATATCCCAATATGTCTCCAGTGCCCGATAAGACGGAGCCGGGTACAGCCATGGTTTCGAACCCATTCTATAACCAGGCCGCCCCGAGTAGAAGTTTTAGATCTAACAAACGAAACCTAGCCAGAGACGATCGGAAGTTCCCAATTTCCAGAAAAATATATGAGAAAGGTGGAATCCAAGCAGTAGTGGTGGGTCCCGAGCCAGACTCCGGACCCTCGTTCCTAAATCTGCTTGTTTGGTTTTGTTTTTGTAATGAAGTAAAAAGAGGGTTTTGCGGGGGGCTTCGAGATCTTTGACTTCCGACCTTCAATTTCGAAATGGGTCTTCGACATTATCTGCTGAATCTCTTGGTTTTACTTCTACAACTTTCTTTCTTTTTTCTCTTTCTTTTTAGCAAATTTCTATTGTCCTTAAATTTTCAATTTTAAAAATCAAATCCTCAAACTTTCATAATTAAAAAAGTTTGGATCCCTAAATTACCAATGTTAAAGTTAATTTCACGAATAATTCATACATACCGGCCAATGTGAAGTTTGAACTTATTCCTTATACCTATAAACTTTCAATTATAAAAATTAAATTTTCGAGAAGGTGTTGTCAAGATAAAAATAAAAAAAATAGAGTAGGAAATATGAGTGAGATAATAAAATATATCAAATTTTTTAAGTTTAAGGCTTTAATTTTTACCCTCCATAGTTCAAGGGTTCTAATATTTTCATTTTATGAAAGTTGTGAGAGTTTAATTTTTGCAATCGAAAGTTTAGAGATGTAATTTGTGCAATTTCTT
>NW_019104631.1:109165-123264 GCF_001995035.1 Momordica charantia
GTGAAATCCCAGGAAGCAAAAAAGTTAGACCCCGGCAGGTCCTTCAGAGCCTTCCGAATGGATTGGAGCGCTAAAAAGTCAAGCGGGTCAAGCATCGCGGATACATGCACCCCCACCCCACACAACACCAGGATGAAGACGCAGAGAAGGGGAAGCCTGACCCTGCGGTGGTTGGCCTTGCCCATTGGAATTGGAGGGAACCAAACCCCAAAAGGCCAAAGGTGAGTCGAGTTCGAGTATGGGTCCAATGAATTTAATTAATTAAGAAGAAATACCAAGTGGGGCTGGATTTATAGAGGACAGGAGTGCCTGCCTTTTGGAAAGGGAGGATTGCTTTTCCGTGAGATGAACAAGCCCGGAAATCACCTGTGAAAGCTTTTAATGGCGGAACTACAGATCAGCAACCAAATTTTGAGAAAAGGATATATTGGAAAGAACAAAAAGGAAAATGGCGTGGTTTGGCTTGAGGAACAAGCGAAGCTGCTGCAGTCTCTTCCCGACGCCAAGCACCGGCACTCTCAGCTCTCACTAATGTTTGTCTTGTCACTGGTTGAAAGGAGCTCTATTATTATTATTGTTGTTGTTATTATTGGGTTGAGGCTTGTTAGGGAAGATGCAGATTGCAGAATACGAGTCATGATTGCAGTGGTGTGCAGTACAACAAACGAAGAGAAGAGAGGGCAGTGTCGGGATTTTACGTTTTCTTCTTATCATTTTTGGAGAATTAGTAATTGTGTTGCATACGCTTTGTTTATTGCGATTTGGTCGGGACTTGCTGAGGTTGCTTGGTAATCGGTTCTACAAGGAGGAATTAGGGAAGTGGTGTATCAAGGGACGGGGATCACGTGGCCATACGCTTTGTTGTTGGGTCCCCTTCCCGTCCATCCCCCTTCTGGTAGGGTAGGGGGACCATCACTCCCAAAGTTACCACCAACTCTACGCTGTAAAATTCCCCAGCCACACAAACCCTGCCCGCTCAAGGATAAATTATTATCGGTGCCTAGGGAAGAGTGGAAAATATAATAAATAGCCGCTCTTCATCTGTAAACATTTAAATTTTATCCCTAATGATTTAGATTCACATATTCTATCATCTGATTAATTTCGATTTTTTAGTACAACTAATTAAGAGTACGAGGGCTTGAACCTCCAACATTAAATGAAATAATAGATGTACTGAACTATGTTTATCTGACTCGTTCTTTGCTTGCTCCTGGATTGTTTTTGTATGAATTTTGTTAAAAAAATGGTATGATATAAAATTATAGTGTCAAACTTTTATTTAATATGTTCTATTTATTATTTCAATTTATAGACTTTTTAGATATATCTACCACATATCTCATACTACATTCAAATTTTTGTAATTTTTAAATCTATATGTCATACAAATTAAAAATTTTGCAACTCATTCTTCTATACAATTCAAACACTTACACTAATTCAAACTTCCTAATATTAAATTATATAAGTACAAATTTATTAAAACTATGAACTAATATCTCATAAATATTTAGGTAAGCACGAAAGGTTTTGGAGTGAGGGCATGCTTAGTTTCAATCCATCATATTGACCATATTACTAATAAAATTTTCTTAAAAAAGAATGAACAAATGATGGTAATAGTATGTAGGTAATATCAGTATTAATTATGATTACATATACAGCATTAATATTGTCTGTGCTATTATGGTGTTGCCTTATGTAAATTACAAGCTTTTAATTTATGAGGAGTTACGATAATAAAATTTTAAATGAATATGTAAAATGAAGCAATAATTATTAGAGGTTAGAATGAGCATAGTTTATAATTGACATACATCTCTAACTAAGAAGTTGTGAGTTCGAACCCCCACCTCACATGTGACCTGGTGGTCAAGGCCAATTAAATAGCAAACGGCTATATTTAAAAAACATAATTGCTATTTTGCTAATTTTTTATGTGATAATAAATAAAAATTCGGAGAGAGAGGAATGGGCGGGTATTATATGCAATGCAGCAAGAGGTGGGGAAGTCAAAGTAATTGGTAAAACAACTACTCTGTCGCTGTGTTGCGCCGAGGGAAACCACTTTTACTTTCTTCAAACATACACTACACTACGCATGTTAGTGGATTTCAAAGTTATGTAGCTTGAGCTCAAAGGAAGAATATTGGGAATTTTAAAGCTTCTCTGACAGGTCAAAAGCATAACCAAATAATGCTAATTTATTAATTGATTCATCCTACAATAACAATATAAACTAATAAACGTTGTTGTATCTCCTACAAAAGATTTCACATCTACGATTCACAAAATTAGATGACTTGGTTTTGACATAGATCTTAAAAGACTCCAAAGTAATATGGAATCGCACTTTCTATCCTATATTGGAGAGAGTATCTAATTCCTTGCATAAAAAAGAAAGAAAAAGTAAAGATGGTTTTGTCCAAAGGCTTAGAAACAGACATGTTGTCAAAAGGAAGAAAAAAAAAGGACAAAAGTAAAACATAGTTGAACAATTATTTTTATTTTTATTATTATTAATTTCTTTTTTTGAGATAGAAAAAATTAGGAGCAAAAGGTGGGAATGCCAAATCCATCGACCAACCCCAACAACCATAAATTAAGTTAGCTGTGGTAGGGATCCATATGAGATTTGGTTCCCATTAAAGAAAGTAAATGAATTTTGATTGTAAAAGTGGTAGATGAAGATGGGCATGAGAATGAGAAACTATTGTCAGTAAATGGGTAATGTCGAGTCATTTTCATACAGCTATGCATTCTTTCACCATATATAATTAATACATTTATTTTTGCATGCATGATTTGATTCCATCGCTCCTACCGCCATGCATTTAATATAAGCAAAACACCAGAAAAAATTTAGTACAATAAAGGTCGGAAGGAAAGGTTTGAACAGTTGAAAGAAAGTAATGAATACCTTATCCAGTAAACCAAATTTGGATTGATTAATTAAATCATACACCACCCAATATTGTCAAATTAATTAATTGCTCCGATATATTTAATTTAGGCGAACATGCATTCTGTCGAGCATTAAATCCTACCAAGGACCACATAAAATAGTTCAGAGGAAAGCCACTGAGGAAGAGATCAAAAGTAGGACGACAAGTTAATGGCAATGTTATATATATGTATACGAAAACCAGAGCAAAGGGAGTGGCGCTTCCTCCAAGTTCCAACCCAACAACTTGTAAATGTCGAGACTCAAGACTCGAGCACTGCATCCTCCAGTTTCACTTTCACATACTTCTTTCCCCTCGTAGTTCCTGGCTAGCTATTCCATCATAGGAACTGTTCCACCAGCTTCAACAATATTACGCTCCAGCTTCGATTACCAATAAAACAACAACATATATAAAGGCTTAAGACGACTGGGAGAGTAGCATGATCTTTTCTTACATCAACCGTGCCAGTTTGAAAAACTCTAAGCTAATCCCTATTTGGTAATTTATTTGTTTATGATCTTCTACCTCTTTTAAAAATTAAGCTTATAACCACTCCTTTCAAAACGTTTTGAAAATATAAGCCGAATTTTAAAAACTTAAAAAAGACTAGTTTTTGTTTTTAAAATTTGGTTAAAATTTCAAACGGTGTTTTTAAGAAAATGAAAACATGCCAAAGAAAAGAAATTGTGCTTACAGTAAACAAATACTCAAGCTTGCTTCTCAGTAGAACACATTCACATCGTACTTGTTGCAGACATCTGAGACACCTGCATCCACATATGCAATGGTAATCTCATTCCGAAATAACAAACCTAAGCTTTATAGGAATAACTAGCCCCCGCCGTCCCAAAATAATGGAACTTGTGTCCTCAACAAAACATAACTTCAGACGAACAAGTATTAGGCTAGCCACACAGAAAATGAAAAGACATTAGTAACACTAGGCAAATATTGCCCAAATTTGAAGTTTGAATAAAATTCTCTAGGACGCCTAAAAAAGGGGAAGCGAGGGAATGAAGGGAACAGCTGCAATAGTATTCTGCCCTGACACTGACAAAGTAATTCAACTTTTAGCACGTGCACGTGCCAAATCTTCCCTTGAAAGATGCACGTATACTCAAAAAGCTTGCACATTGAAAAGAAAGAAAGCAGACACTCACATTTCAAGGTTCTTGGTCTCGCAAAAATCTCTGAAGGCAACACACCAGCTTTTTACTCTGGCTGCACCAATGCTGTCAACAACAAAAAGAATCCACGTTCTAATCAAGCACTCATGACATGGTTAAGCAAAACAAACCATAAGAACATACTGCCGCTTATCTCATGTCAACAACATCATTCTCAAACTACAAAAACACATCAATCCAATTGGCAATCGCAATTATATCCTTCCTCTGGATGGATATGCGGGCTTCACACCCAAGGAGCATAATATATTATCTACATGGGTTACATAACATTGTCTCACAGCTGCACTGCAGACGTTCCAGTATCCCGCCCTCTACCCTGTTCTTTTTTCCAAGGAGCATAATATATTATATTTTCAAAATTCAACTACCTTGCGCTGCTACCCTTGAGTTGATGTACATTGTCATCTACCTGTTTGAAATCCACACTGTTCTGCTCCCTACAACACCAAAAGGCAAAAATCCAATTAATTAGTTCTTCCTACCCTGAAGATGCCAACTTCTCCTGCAATACATAGTATGGAGAACCAAAACACAGAACAAGTAAAGCTTTTCCAAAATTTGCCCAACTACTGGGAATTGGGAAAATATACAAAAGGCGCTTAAGGAAACACAAGCACTCACAGGGCTCTGCCCATTTCATCTATAAGCTTCTGTGAATCATCAAAGAAGAGGTAGACAACCTCAATCACAAAATTTGGACTACTCTCGTCCTGCAGTTGCTTAAGTTGGGAAAACTGATCATCCACGAATCTCTTCTCACCACCAACATAAACATAAAATCAATACATCACCCAATACCAAATAAAATGAGGGAAAAAAAAGTTTGTTTGAAAAGGAAATAAGGAATTAAAGAGCAAATAAGGGCTAAAACCCCTTTTAAACAAATTAGTCCAGAAAATGGATGCAAAACTTCCGTGTTGTAAACAGCAAGTATTACTTTTTTTTTTTATCTTTTCCCCACCAGGAAGACAAAAATATTATACAAGTCCCAAAAGGATTTCTACTTCAAATAGTCTGATTGAGTGAGAAATAGAATAACAAACACAGACCTCGGCACGTAGAGAAGCTGTAAACTCGTTCCACTGCGCCAGCATCTGTTTGACGGCCATGGTGATAGGATTTTGGATCTGTTCCTATGGCTGAAGAACTTGGTTATAAAAATGGCCCGAAAACGAAATGGAAAAGCGCCAACTATAGATAAAGCCAAATGGAGATTACTGGTTTGACTCGAAAATACAAAGATCAGAAATGATCAGAAAGCGTAAACTGAAATAGAAAGGGAATTGACAACGTGCTATTGGAGGGAAGTTAATGCTGTGTCGGTAAATACAGTAAACTGACTTGCCCAATTAGGGCTCCTCGTTTGTTTTTTTATTAAATATTATTTTTTAGCAAGGTATTAGAATTTAGATCTCGGGACTTTTTTATTAGAAGGATATGTGACTTAGTTTTTAAAAAAAATAAAAAAATAAAAAAATAAAAAATAAAAAATAAAAAGATATGTGACTTAGCTGAGCTACAGGCTGGCTATTATTTATTTATTTTTTTAATCATACTGTTGCTAGAATTTAAGCGAGGTTTAAATAATACCTCTAAATTGCCAACATAAGTTTAAGTTTAATTCAAGAGGTATCTTATATTTAATTCCAGAGGTATTTTTTTATTCCCTAAAAATCGAATGGTAAACATAAGTTTAATTCAAGAGGTATCTTATATTTAATTCAAGAGGTATTTTTTTATTCTCTAAAGATGGAAGGTTCATATTTACCATCTCCACGCTTACTGTATTAAAAAAACTCAAAACCATCAGAAGTTTTATTTTTTATTCTTAAAATTTAATTTTGTTTCAAAATACCCTTTCCCTAACTTTTTCGTTCCAATTAAAGTAGACAAGTGACGGTGATTTGTAAAATAGTGATATAAGTGGGATAGGTATAAGTTTTTCTAACTATGCCTCATTTCAAAAACTTTTTCTAACAAAGTAACCTCGTTAACTTTTCCAGTGGCTGGAGGTGCCTATGATTTGTTTAGCATACAATTTTTATCTTGAGCACTGTAGAATTTAGAGTTTTGTCCCTTTCATTGTAAAGGATTGTGATAATCATATGGTTTATGCTGGTCCCAATACTATCCTGATGAAGCAACAGGGTGGGAATTGGAAACTTCCGAGCTAAGAAGCTGCCAAGTCCAAGGGTATTAATGTTAGGGCATTGCAGGTGCATGTCATGCTGCTTTTCATCTCTTCTGGACAAAGAAATATACGTCCCTTGTCAAAAACTTGACTTTGTTGGAAAATGCCTGCTAAGGATAATCAACCGGCAATTGTGGGACTTATGAGATTTGGCCAAATGATGAAATAATTGATTCTCAACCTTTAAAAGATCGATATATCTTGGTTACCCTTGCACAAGCATATCAGGAAAATCTTCTCGTCACGTTCCCGATAAGATCTCCCCGTCTATGGGCTATGGCAATGAGGATATCTCATTGGTATATTTTCAATCAATCTGTAAAGGTAATATGACATTTTTTCTAACATCAGATCGACCAATGAAACACAGTTTGGGTTTGGGAGTAATTTTACTGCATCAATTAATTTCAAATGTAAGATAAGAAGCACTTATATATTGATGCATTAGGTAGGTTACGACGAGTGTGGAAAAAGAGGTGGGTTACATGGAGGTTACTGGATTTAGTGCTGAGATAAGAGAACATATATACAAAATGACAATGATATCAGTGAATCTGTGTTCCACTTCTATGACAGTTACGTTTGCCGCTCTCTATCTAACACGGTTTTTGTTCCTGTGTCACTCTCTTCCATGGGAGGGATGAAATGGTAATGTGGATTTGTTTTAATAATATATGTGATGTATATTAAGTTTGCCAAATTAATTATGCTTGATGCTTCTGCAATTTCTAGTGATGTCTTTTTGTACAAAATATATTTAAGTGACAATCCCTTTCTGGTCTTTGTTTTCTTTTATACTTTGATTAATAAATAAAGCTTAAGGACGAGGCCAGGCCAGCATCCAGTTTCCACATATTAATAATATCAATATGGCTATACCTCACCTCTGCATTTGACTTTGTGTCCTTCACCAACCCAACCACCTATAAATGCTCCATAAGAACGTCTCTCATTCTTGGCTGTTCCGCTCTTATTAACTCCTCACGAAAAGCTTTTCTAAGGAAAGGTATTTGATTTTTTCTGGTCCCTTTTATGCAGCTCAGGTCTCCAGTCAGGATCTGAACCACCTGCATATCACATGTTTGGACGGTAATGTTCTTCAGCTTTTGGTCGAGCAGCTCATGGTCTCTTTATGTCAAACATCAGAATTAAAGCAAGCTTCAAGCGAAACATCTGACATGTTTCAACATCAAACTGTTCTACTCAATAGCAGAAGTTATTAATCACAGCTACTAAATGCAATATCTAAGCTCCAACTTTCAACTTCTAAATTGCTAAACTATTATCATTCACCATCCAACCCAACCCATCTCTATTTCTACAATCGTTAGTTTTAGTAACATAACGTTTTGACAGTTGTCCTTTGGCCGGACGAACACGATTGCTAAGTATGAAGGTTGCAAATTTGAGAAATAAAAACAAGAACATGCCTGATTCATACAAGGTCTCCGAATTGAGGACTGTTGTATGCATAAAGAAGCAGCAAGAAGCACGAGATTGGTCTGCCGTGAATTGTAATTTGTTATGAAAGGATCAACAAGTTCTCTCACGTTGTTCTTCTTCAGCAACGGCTTTGCCTGACGAAGGGTACAAAAATATGAATTAAACAGTAGCCATCCATTGAGATTAGTATGATTGAACCAAACTTTGCAACCTCCTGCATAAAAGCGAGTGTTAAGGGAAGTTTGAAAAAAAGGCTCACCCACAAAACAAGACTTTGCTGAGAGTAATCAAGAGCTCGGCGTCCAGTGACTAGCTCCAATAGTAGCACACCAAATGCAAAAACATCAGTCTTTTCATCTACTATACCATGTGATAAATATTCGGGAGGTAAGTAGCTACAAAAGCACGACGGAGAGGAATCAGAGTTTTGTATATGAACAAGTGGTAAATAAGCTGAGAATGACATTAGATTCACAAACCCGAATGTTCCTTCAAATTTTGATACTATGTGATGAGTCCATTGCTTTGGTAGCCACTTTGCAAGCCCGAAATCACAAATCTGTTCGAAATTTTTTGAATTGTATATTGTAAATAATATTGTGGCTGATACACAACAGAAACGGCAAAAATGAATACTAAATATTGTACTACTTTTGGTTTCTGTATACATGGAGGGAGGAGCACTGAATAATGTACTGAGTCACTGACTAATATCTTCATGAGGGTTCAGAAACATTATAGTAAGAGAAAAGGAAACCAACTACCCAGCTTTTGATTTTAAAGTGCAAGAGGGAGAGTGTTACCTGAGGCTCGAAGTCTTCAGTGAGCAAAATGTTTGCGGCCTTAATATCTCTGTGGATAATTCTTCTTTGACATCCTTCATGGAGATATCTTAAACCCTTTGCGGTTCCAATGGCTATTTTATACCGAATGTTCCATTCCAGCTTCTCCTTTAAACCTATGGGATGCATTTGTTTCTTTAAACTACAGAAGATAGAATCGAATTATAACATCTATAAAGGGTAATGGACTAACCATAGAGCCTAGAAGCTAAACTCCCACGAGGAGACAATTCAAGAACTAAATGCATTCCACCTTCGACTCCATAGCCAATTAACTTGGCAGTATTGGGATGGTTGACATGAGCCATGATTCCAAGTTCAAGCAAGAAATCACCAATATTCTCATCAAATTTTCCTCTTGTCAGTCTTTTGATAGCTACAAGTTGTCCGTTCTTCAAACATCCCTTGTAAACCTCAGCATAACCCCCTTTTCCAATCAGATTTTCTACAAAGTACAACCAAAAAGAAAATGGAACAGACACGTCAGATTGTTCAGAAATTTTTCTTATGTGTTGGGTTGGACATACAAATATGATCTATTGGGTGCACGGACCAGGGCTGAAATAGTTTGTTGCGGCTTGGAGGTCACGCAGAGTGAAATTCTTCCATGGCGAGTTGAAATTGCAGACGTTGGAATCAAACCGAAAGTGAAGATGCAAAGTCTCTCTCATACTGTTACTCAGTCTTTTGGAGAGCTTGAGTACACTAAGAGGATGCAATTTACTTACGGGGTTGCTGGATTTTGACCTCAATAATTTGAAAATTCCACGCCAAAAAGGTGGCGGTTTGGGCTCCCCGGAAGAAGTTGATTCAGATCCTGAGCTCCTAAAGTAGTCTTCAAGAATTCCAGTGGGAGAAGATGAATCTACCTTCTCCTTCATAATGGAAAAAAAATAGACCTAGCGTGCCAGGAACAAGAACAAAAACAGAAACAAAATAGCTTCATGGCGTTGCAGAAAAGAGTGCTCAAATTTCTTTTAGTTGATTTGATAGCAGAAAAGTAAATCAATTTTGATAATTTGCACAACTGTTGTTGTAGAGAGAACTCAAAATCACAATACTGGGAGTTGGAGGCAGTGAGTGAAATAAACGAGGGTAATTAAAGAGAGACCGAGACAACACGCGGGAAGGGGAACCCCATAAGAGAAACACAAAAAACAGAGCTGAAGAAACATAAACATTGATATGTAATGTAATGTAAGTTAAAACATAAAGGGCAGGAACAGAAAGTAGGAACCGAATTGGGAGAGAGCAGTGAGGTGTGACTTGTGAGGAAAAATGGAAGGTACCGTGGCGGTGCAGAAAAAGATGAAGAGTTTCAGAAATTGTCCATCAGCATTCAGCATTCAGCACTCAGAACTCAGAAGAAAAGAAAGATGAAAACAACCGCCTGAACCTCAATCGAAGTTTGACGCGGGAGTAAGGAGGAGAAGCAAATATTAAGCTATGGTTTGGTGTAAAATCTAAGTCGTGAATTCTAAGATTCGTAAGGAGTAATCGTTACAACTTATCATGAAAGATATCCCAACATTTTGTCCTGGATGTGGATGTGGATGTGGATGCGCGTAAAAAACACTCTTTTTGCCCACATTACTTCATATTTTCTTAAATAAACAAAAACTTGCCCAAAGCCATTTCTGAATATAAAAACACAGAAATAAGAAAGCTCCTTTTCTTTTTTCAAGCTATCAAATTTCTAGCCATTGGTCCATAGGAAGATTCTTCTTGACGGGTCAGTCATACAAAAAAATAACCAACATTTTCTTAGATTGGATAATTCAACTTTATTAATGTTAATTATTTATTTTTTCAAAGTGAGTTTTAGTTTGGCACATGTGATTGAGAGATCACGAGTTTAAATCTCTCTATCGCGATTGTTGTACTAAATCTCTCTTAAAATGAGGATGGAGGTTTGGTTTCAATTATGTATATGTCATCTAAAAGTTTCATACGTCATATTTGATAAGGGCATAATAGATTTTTTGTTTTACAACTTACTACCACGTGTAACTTTCATTTTTACAACTCATCACAACTGTCATATTTTTTTCTTAATAGTAATGAAGAAGTTAATAGAAGGGTTGTTTTAAAATAATTTTAAAACGTCAATAGCTAAAATGAAACTTTTAAAATAATAGGATATAATTAAAACATGCTTGAAAGTTTAGAGATATAATTCATATGTTTTAACCTAATTATACCGATAAAAGAAAGAGAACAACGAATAAAATAATAATCAATATTCGTAATGCCTGCATTATTGTTGTTATATTAGACTCAAAGATCGTTCTTTTAGAAGAATGGTTTTAATATGGAAAGCAAAAATGTAGAACCTAGTTTTGAAAGTCCGCATTTGAAGAAATAAACAATTATGCTCCTGATTACACTCAATTTCAAATTAACTAAGGTAATATATATATTTAATACAATAGTATAACTAAGGTAATATATATATTTAATACAATAGTATGTGTAATATATATATATATAACAATATGTGAGGTATTCAAACTCATGACCTCTTAGTCGGACAATTATGTCTTAACCAATTGAGTTAAACTCGATTTAGCAACTAATATAATATTAATAACACACCAACACAAGCATCATAGTAAATGACATTTACTCGATTTTTTTTTAAGATTCAAATTCTTATACCTGCTAAAAAAAGAATCACATTAATGACATGTAATATTAAATATAATATGAGAAAGAATTAATATTTAAAACATCTTATTTTGTTGTTAATATATGAAAATTTTTAATTCAATGGTCGTAGTTTTATAATTATCCATTACATTTTTTTTAAGTACAACACGTGGAGTAGGAGTTCAAACTCATGGCTTTTTTATCGGAGATAACTGTTTTGATTCATTGAGCTGCTCAAGTTGTCCATCACATTTTTACTCAATATCATATGAGTCGACGTTGAATAAAAAATTTGAAAAAATCATACGTCGACCAGATGTATTAAAAATTTTAGCCAAATGGTAAAAATTAAAAAGAAAAAGTTTCAAAAAAACATTTTTTAGCTAGGAAATTGAGCAATATTTTTTTAAAATGTAAACATTTTAGGAAAAATAGTAACAAATTTTAATTTATAAGAAAAAAATGATCATCAGATCAGATCAAGATTTGCTTTTTGGCTTACCAGAGAAGAGAAGAGAAGAGATGATTGTTGTGTTTTATATTGGGAATTATTTGTGTAATGATTTAAAAGCAATCAGAAATGAGAATGAGAGGAATTGGAATTGGAATTGGGGTGGATGAAGTTGTACTCGACCCATAGAGAGAGATGGGCCATCATTAAACGTCCAACTTGTACTCATTGCTGCTGCCTTACGAATACAATAATCATTTATAGTAAAATACATGCTTCTTAATCGCAGTAGCTATATCAAATAAACTTTGATATTATTGATGAATTGCAACCATTTATTTTACTCTCAAAGAGTTTTTTTCTTTTTCCCTTGGTATCTACCTTCCATCACAAGAGAATAAAAGTTAACTACGCTTAAAGAATGCTCTTAAAAGGGTTGAATCTTTATTCTCAAAATTGTAAAGTTATATTGTTAAAACAACAACAATAATAATAAAATAAAAGGGTCCATTTAGGGAAAAAGAAGACAAATTCCTCTCCATATCCATCCATTCAAATTCCAGCAGTTGGACATGGCAGGTTGTTTTCCAAAAATTGAATTCTTGGGCCTTACACAACATTATTGTCATTTTGTGCAGGTAGTCCACCCTCTTCATTTGGATCCATACACTAACTCTCCAATATTGGGTTGTGCTTGGGTAGGCTTATTTGCCATTCCTTGACAGTCTTTGGGTGACCACTAGAGGGATTTGAAGTTGAAATGAGATACAGGAATGTTTTCATTTTTTTTAGTAACAAATTTAAAATTATAAATCTCCAATGCAAATGAAATGGAAGGGTGGATGAAAAAAGGCATAAAAGCAGTGTATTTAAAGCATGGAAAAGCAGAAGAGATATCTCCTCTTGGATCAAGGAAAGCAAAGCGTTACCATGTGTTTGGTGCACTGCAAATATCTACTCTTGGATCCCATCCACCAATCATAGAAACATAAATATAAATAGAAGAGAAAATTTGTGGTCCCATTGTTTTCTTACAAAAATATTGCTCCAAGCCTCCACCTATGCTTTTGGATTTAGGCTTTTGAATAGTTTAGTTAGTAACTCTGTGTATTATTTATTATAATAAATAACAAAATCAGGTGCGCAGAAAAGGGGAGTCGAATATTCCTCAGCTGCTGGCTTTGGTCTTGGCTCATACTCATAGATAGTCATAGTCACGGCTGGCTGCTGTGGTGATGTAACTAATTAAGTAATTGCTTTTACCATTACGTGACGACACCGATCTGATCTTCCAACTCCTGCTGTAACATGTGTTTTCTCATTCTATCAACTCAACGCCCACAAGTCTGAATTATTTAGAAAACTGGGCACAAATGGAGTAGCTTCAGGGCCTCCTTCAGTCGAGGAAAAAAAAGGGGAAATGGCAATCGCTCAGGATGTGGAGGATGGTGGGCGGGAAGCGATACGACAAACATTAGTGCAGGATGAGAATAAGTCAACTCACAGCAGTCCTCCATGGATGGTTTACTTTAGCACGTTTGTGGCAGTCTGTGGCTCCTACGAATTTGGAACTTGTGTAAGTGTATACATACATACTCGCATCTCCCAATCCCAAGTGTTGTGCTTTTTCGCATCAATTTATGTGGCTTTGTTTTCAGGCAGGTTACTCCTCGCCCACTCAGACTGCTATTGTAAACGATCTTAATCTCTCTTTAGCCCAGGTATGATTCAAATCTGCTGTTGGGTTATTCAAGTGCATTGGATGTTATGGCTTGTAAATTGGTTTCTTTATGCAGTTTTCACTAATTGGCTCCATACTCACATTTGGTGCAATGATTGGTGCAATTACAAGTGGACCTATTGCTGACCTACTCGGCCGGAAAGGGGTGACCAAACCAACACTATAATCTGTCCATTGGAAGTGAAAATTTAGTTCAACGAGCCACGTTGTAGAAATCATCTGCTCTAATTTTTTGTTTTAAAAAATTTGGCAGGCAATGAGAGTCGCTACTGGTGCCTGCGCGGTTGGGTGGTTAACAATATACTTTGCTCAGGTTGGTGTTTCCTCTGATTTTTTCTCTTTCCTTAAAGTGCAAGTACAATGACCATTTGTAAGTTGGATTACTACATAAGGGAGCAGTGGCTTTGGACATTGGACGATTGGCTACTGGATATGGAATGGGATTCTTTTCTTATGTGGTGCATTTTTCAATCCCTTTCAATTACTTCTTATTTGCTCTCCTCTGCTTCCTGTAAAACAACCTATCCATAATATATATTTAGGTACTCATTTTTCTGACTCTTCTAGGTTCCTGTTTTCATTGCCGAGATTGCACCTAAGAACCTTAGAGGTGCTCTAACTACACTCAATCAGGTAAAAGG